>CM066165.1:60804425-60846925 GCA_033629205.1 Lithocarpus polystachyus
AATTACCTGAATACCTCCGAAACCCAAGAAATGACCAAAACACCCCGAAACCCAAAAAATGACCAAATACCCTCGAAACATAAAAATTGCAAAAATAATCCCCGAAACCTAAAAGTAACCAAATACTCTCGGAACCAAAAAAATTACCAGAATACCTCCGAAACCCAAGAAATGACCAAAATACCCCCGAAACCCAAAAAATGACCAAAATACCCTCAAAACATAAAAATTACCAAAATAACCCCTGAAACCTAAAAGTAACCAAAATACTCTCGAAACCAAAAAAATTACCAGAATACCTCCGAAACCCAAGAAATGACCAAAACACCCACGAAACCCAAAAAATGACCAAAATACCCTCAAAACATAAAAATTGCAAAAATAATCCCCGAAACCTAAAAGTAACCAAAATACTCCCGAAACCAAAAAAATTACTAGAATACCTCCGAAACCCAAGAAATGACCAAAATACCCCCGAAACCCAAAAAATACCCAAAATAGCCTCGAAACATAAAAATTGCCAAAATAATCCCCGAAACCTAAAAGCAACCAAAATACTCTCGGAACCAAAAAAATTACCAGAATACCTCCGAAATCCAAGAAATGACCAAAATACCCCCGAAACCCAAAAAAAGACCAAAATACCCTCGGAACATAAAAATTTCCAAAATAATCCCCGAAACCTTAAAAGTAACCAAAATACTCTCGAAACCAAAAAAATTACCAGAATACCTCCGAAACTCAAGAAATGACCAAAACACCCCCAAAACCGAAAAAATGACGAAAATACCCTCGAAACATGAAATTGCAAAAATAATCCCCGAAACCTAAAAGTAATCAAAATACAATCGGAACCAAAAAAATTACCAGAATACCTCCGAACCCAAGAAATGGCCAAAATACGCCCGAAACCCAAAACATACCCAAAATACCCTCGAAACATAAAAATTGCAAAAATAATCCTCGAAACCTAAAAGTAACCAAAATACTCTCGAAACCAAAAAAATTACCAGAATACCACCAAAACTCAAGAATGACCAAAATACCCCCGAAACCCAAAAAATACCCAAAATACCCTCGAAACATAAAAATTGCCAAAATAATTCCCGAAACCTAAAAGCAACCAAAATACTCTCGGAACCAAAAAAATTACCAGAATACCTCCGAAACCCAAGAAATGACCAAAATACCCCCGAAACCCAAAAAATACCCAAAATACCCTCGAAACACAAAAATTTCCAAAATAATCCCCGAAACCTAAAAGCAACCAAAATACTCTCGGAACCAAAAAAATTACCAGAATACCTCCGAAATCCAAGAAATGACCAAAATACCCCCGAAACCAAAAAATGACCAAAATACCCTCGGAACATAAAAATTTCCAAAATAATCCCCGAAACCTTAAAAGTAACCAAAATACTCTCGAAACCAAAAAAATTACCCGAATACCTCCGAACCCAAGAAATGACCAAAATACCCCCGAAACCCAAAAAATACCCAAAATACCCTCGAAACATAAAAATTGCCAAAATAATCCCCGAAACCTAAAAGCAACCAAAATACTCTCGGAAATAAAAAAATTACCAGAATACCTCCGAAACCCAAGAAATGACCAAAATACCCCCGAAACCCAAAAAATACCCAAAATACCCTCGAAACACAAAAATTGCCAAAATAATCCCCGAAACCTAAAAGCAACCAAAATACTCTCGGAACCAAAAAAATTACCAGAATACCACCGAAATCCAAGAAATGACCAAAATACCCCGAAACCCAAAAAATGACCAAAATACCCTCGGAACATAAAATTTTCCAAAATAATCCCCGAAACCTTAAAAGTAACCAAAATACTCTCGAAACCAAAAAATTACCCGAATACCTCCGAAACCCAAGAAATGACCAAAATCCCCCGAAACCCAAAAAATACCCAAAATACCCTCGAAACATAAAAATTGCCAAAATAATCCCGAAACCTAAAAGCAACCAAAATTCTCTCGGAACTAAAAAAATTACCAGAATACCTCCGAAACCCAAGAAATGACCAAAATACCCCCGAAACCCAAAACATACCCAAAATACCCTCGAAACATAAAAATTGCCAAAATAATCCCCGAAACCCAAAAAATGACCAAAATACCCATGAAACATAAAAATTGCCAAAATAATCCCCGAAACCTAAAAGCAACCAAAATACTCTCGGAACAAAAAAAAATTACCAGAATACCTCCGAAACCCAAGAAATGACCAAAATACCCCCGAAACCCAAAAAATGACCAAAATACCCTCGAAACATAAAAATTACCAAAATAACCCCCGAAACCTAAAAGTAACCAAAATACTCCCGAAACCATAAAAATTACCAGAATACCTCCGAAACCGAAGAAATGACCAAAACACCCCCGAAACCCAAAAAATGACCAAAATACCCTCGAAACGTAAAAAATTGCAAAAATAATCTCCGAAACCTAAAAGTAACCAAAATACTCTCGAAACCAAAAAAATTACCAGAATACCTCCGAAGCCCAAGAAATGACCAAAATTCCCCCGAAACCCAAAAAATACCCAAAATACCCTCGAAACATAAAAATTGCCTAAATAATTCCCGAAACCTAAAAACAACCCAAAATACTCTCGGAACAAAAAAATTACCAAATACCTCCGAAACCCAAGAAATGACCAAAATACCCCCGAAACCCAAAAAATACCCAAAATACCCTCGAAACATAAAAATTGCCTAAATAATTCCCGAAACCTAAAAGCAACCAAAATACTCTCGTAACCAAAAAAATTACCAGAATACCTCCGAAACCCATGAAATGACCAAAAGACCCCGAAGCCCAAAAAATACCCAAAAACCCTCGAAACATAAAAATTGCCAAAATTATCCCCGAAACCTAAAAGCAACCAAAATACTCTCGGAACCAAAAAAATTACCAGAATACCTCCGAAACCCAAGAAATGACCAAAATACCCCCGAAACCCAAAAAATACCCGAAACACCCTCGACACATAAAAATGCCAAAATAATTCCCGAAACCTAAAAGCAACCAAATACTCTCGGAACCAAAAAAATTACCTGAATACCTCCGAAACCCAAGAAATGACCAAAACACCCCCGAAACCCAAAAAATGACCAAAATACCCTCGAAACATAAAAATTGCAAAAATAATCCCCGGAACCTAAAAGTAACCAAAGTACTCTCGGAACCAAAAAAATTACCAGAATACCTCCGAAACCCAAGAAATGACAAAAATACCCCCGAAACCAAAAATAACCATACAAGAATACCCTCGAAACATAAAAATTGCAAAAATAATCCCCGAAACCTAAAAGCAACCAAAATACTCTCGGAAACAAAAAAATTACCAGAATACCTCCGAAACCTATGAAATGACCAAAATACCCCCGAAACCCAAAAATACCCAAAATACCCTCGAAACATAAAAATTGCAAAAATAATCCCCGAAACCTAAAAGCAACCAAAATACTCTCGGAACCAAAAAAATTACCAGAATACCTCCGAAACCTAAGAAATGACCAAAACACCCCCGAAACCCAAAAAATGACCAAAATACCCTCGAAACATAAAAATTGCAAAAATAATTCCCGAAACCTAACAGTAACCAAAATACTCTCGAAACCAAAAAAATTACCAGAATACCTCCGAAACCCAAGAATTGATCAAAATACCCCTGAAACCCAAAAAATACCCAAAAAACCCCCGAAACATAAAAATTGCCAAAATAATCCCCGAAACCTAAAAGCAACCAACCAAAATACTCTCGGAACAAAAAAAATTACCAGAATACCTCCGAAACCCAAGAAATGACCAAAATACCCCCGAAACCCAAAAAATGACCAAAATACCCTCGAAACATAAAAATTACCAAAATAACCCCCGAAACCTAAAAGAAACCGAAATACTCTCTAAACCAAAAAATTAACAGAATACCTCCGAAACCCAAGAAATGACCAAAATACCCCCGAAACCCATAAAATACCCAAAATACCCTCGAACATAAAAATTGCCAAAATAATTCCCGAAATCTAAAAGCAACCAAAATAGTCTCGGAACCAAAAAAATTACCAGAATACTTCGAACCCAAGAAATGACCAAAACACCCCGAAACCCAAAAAATACCCAAATAGCCTCGAAACATAAAATTGCCAAAATAATCCCCGAAACCTAAAAGCAACCAAAATACTCTCGGAACCAAAAAAATTACCAGAATACCTCCGAAGCCCAAGAAATGACCAAAATACCCCCGAAACCCATAAAATACCCAAAATACCCTCGAAACATAAAAATTGCCAAAATAATTCCCGAAATCTAAAAGCAACCAAAATACTCTCGGAACCAAAAAAATTACCAGAATACCTCCGAAACCCAAGAAATGACCAAAACACCCCCGAAACCCAAAAAATACCCAAAATAGCCTCAAAACATGAAGTTGCCAAAATAATCTCCGAAACCTAAAAGCAACCAAATACTCTCGGAACCAAAAAAATTACCTGAATACCTCCGAAACCCAAGAAATGACCAAAATACCCCCGGAAACCAAAAAATGACCAAAATACCCTCGAAACATAAAAATTACCAAAATAACCCCGAAACCTAAAAGTAACCAAAATACTCTCGAAACCAAAAAATTACCAGAATACCTCCGAAACCCAAGAAATGACCAAAACACCCCCAAAACCCAAAAATGACCAAAATACCCTCGAAACATGAAAATTGCAAAAAATAATCCCCGAAATCTAAAAGTAATCAAAATACTCTCGGAACCAAAAAAATTACCAGAATACCTCCGAAACCCAAGAAATGACCAAAATACCCCCGAAACCCAAAACATACCCAAAATACCCTCGAAACATAAAAATTGCAAAAATAATCCTCGAAACCTGAAAGTAACCAAAATACTCTCGAAACCAAAAAAATTACCAGAATACCACCAAAACTCAAGAAATGACAAAAATACCCCCGAAACCCAAAAAATACCCAAAATACCCTCGAAACATAAAAATTGCCAAAATAATTCCCGAAACCTAAAAGCAACCAAAATACTCTCGAACCAAAAAAATTACCAGAATACCTCCGAACCCAAGAAATGACAAAAATACCCCCGAAACCCAAAAAATGACCAAAATACCCTCGAAACATAAAAATTACCAAAATAACCCCCGAAACCTAAAAGTAACCAAAATACTCTCGAAACCAAAAAAATTACCAGAGTACCTCCGAAACCCAAGAAATAACCAAAACACCCACGAAACCCAAAAAATGACCAGAATACCCTCGAAACATAAAAATTGCAAAAATAATCCCCGAAACCTAAAAGTAACCAAAATCCTCTCGAAACCAAAAAAATTACCAGAATACTTCCGAAACCCATGAAATGACCAAAATACCCCCGAAACCCAAAAAATACCCAAAATACCCTCGAAACATAAAAATTGCCAAAATAATCCCCGAAACCTAAAAGCAACCAAAATACTCTCGGAAATAAAAAAATTACCAGAATACCTCCGAAACCCAAGAAATGACCAAAATACCCCCGAAACCCAAAAAATACCCAAAATACCCTCGAAACATAAAAATTGCCAAAATAATCCCCGAAACCTAAAAGCAACCAAAATACTCTCGGAACCAAAAAAATTACCAGAATACCTCCGAAATCCAAGAAATGACCAAAATACCCCCGAAACCCAAAAAATGACCAAAATACCCTCGGAACATAAAAATTTCCAAAATAATCCCCGAAACCTTAAAAGTAACCAAAATACTCTCGAAACCAAAAAAATTACCAGAATACCTCCGAAACTCAAGAAATGACCAAAACACCCCCGAAACCCAAAAAATGACCAAAATACCCATGAAACATAAAAATTGCCAAAATAATCCCCGAAACCTAAAAGCAACCAAAATACTATCGGAACAAAAAAAATTACCAGAATACCTCCGAAACCCAAGAAATTACCAAAATACCCCCGAAACCCAAAAAATGACCAAAATACCCCCGAAACATAAAAATTACCAAAATAACCCCCGAAACCTAAAAGTAACCAAAATACTCTCGAAACCAAAAAAATTACCAGAATACCTCCGAAACCCAAGAAATGACCAAAACACCCCCGAAACCCAAAAAATGACCAAAATACCCTCGAAACATAAAAATTGCCTAAATAATTCCCGAAACCTAAAAGCAACCAAAATACTCTCGTAACCAAAAAAATTACCAAAATACCTCCGAAACCCAAGAAATGACCAAAATACCCCCGAAACCCAAAAAATACCCAAAATACCCTCGAAACATAAAAATTGCCTAAATAATTCCCGAAACCTAAAAGCAACCAAAATACTCTCGTAACCAAAAAAATTACCAGAATACCTCCGAAACCCATGAAATGACCAAAATACCCCCGAAGCCCAAAAAATACCCAAAAACCCTCGAAACATAAAAATTGCCAAAATTATCCCCGAAACCTAAAAGCAACCAAAATAATCTCGGAACCAAAAAAATTACCAGAATACCTCCGAAACCCAAGAAATGACCAAAATACCCCCGAAACCCAAAAAATACCCAAAACACCCTCGACACATAAAAATTGCCAAAATAATTCCCGAAACCTAAAAGCAACCAAAATACTCTCGGAACCAAAAAAATTACCTGAATACCTCCGAAACCCAAGAAATGACCAAAACACCCCCGAAACCCAAAAAATGACCAAAATACCCTTGAAACATAAAAATTGCAAAAATAATCTCCGAAATCTAAAAGTAACCAAAATACTCTCGAAACCAAAAAAATTACCAGAATACCTCCGAAGCCCAAGAAATGACCAAAATACCCCCGAAACCCAAAAAATACCCAAAATACCTTCGAAACATAAAAATTGCCAAAATAATTCCCGAAATCTAAAAGCAACCAAAATACTCTCAGAACCAAAAAAATTATCAGAATACCTCCGAAACCCAAGAAATGACCAAAATACCCCCGAAACCCAAAAAATACCCAAAATAGCCTCGAAACATAAAAATTGCCAAAATAATCCCCGAAACCTAAAAGCAACCAAAATACTCTCGAAACCAAAAAAATTACCAGAATACCTCCGAAACCCAAGAAATGACCAAAATACCCCCGAAACCCAAAAAATACCCAAAACACCCTCGACACATAAAAATTGCCAAAATAATTCCCGAAACCTAAAAGCAACCAAAATACTCTCGGAACCAAAAAAATTACCTGAATACCTCCGAAACCCAAGAAATGACCAAAACACCCCCGAAACCCAAAAAATGACCAAAATACCCTCGAAACATAAAAATTGCAAAAATAATCCCCGAAACCTAAAAGTAACCAAAATACTCTCGGAACCAAAAAAATTACCAGAATACCTCCGAAACCCAAGAAATGACCAAAATACCCCCGAAACCCAAAAAATGACCAAAATACCCTCAAAACATAAAAATTACCAAAATAACCCCTGAAACCTAAAAGTAACCAAAATACTCTCGAAACCAAAAAAATTACCAGAATACCTCCGAAACCCAAGAAATGACCAAAACACCCACGAAACCCAAAAAATGACCAAAATACCCTCAAAACATAAAAATTGCAAAAATAATCCCCGAAACCTAAAAGTAACCAAAATACTCCCGAAACCAAAAAAATTACTAGAATACCTCCGAAACCCAAGAAATGACCAAAATACCCCCGAAACCCAAAAAATTCCCAAAATAGCCTCGAAACATAAAAATTGCCAAAATAATCCCCGAAACCTAAAAGCAACCAAAATACTCTCGGAACCAAAAAAATTACCAGAATACCTCCGAAATCCAAGAAATGACCAAAATACCCCCGAAATCCAAAAAAAGACCAAAATACCCTCGGAACATAAAAATTTCCAAAATAATCCCCGAAACCTTAAAAGTAACCAAAATACTCTCGAAACCAAAAGAATTACCAGAATACCTCCGAAACTCAAGAAATGACCAAAACACCCCCGAAACCCAAAAAATGACCAAAATACCCATGAAACATAAAAATTGCCAAAATAATCCCCGAAACCTAAAAGCAACCAAAATACTCTCGGAACAAAAAAAATTACCAGAATACCTCCGAAACCCAAGAAATGACCAAAATACCCCCGAAACCCAAAACATACCCAAAATACCCTCGAAACATAAAAATTGCAAAAATAATCATCGAAACCTAAAAGTAACCAAAATACTCTCGAAACCAAAAAAATTACCAGAATACCACCAAAACTAAAGAAATGACCAAAATACCCCCGAAACCCAAAAAATACCAAAAATACCCTCGAAACATAAAAATTGCCAAAATAATTCCCGAAACCTAAAAGCAACCAAAATACTCTCGGAACCAAAAAAATTACCAGAATACCTTCGAAACCCAAGAAATGACAAAAATACCCCCGAAACCCAAAAAATGACCAAAATACCCTCGAAACATAAAAATTACCAAAATAACCCCCGAAACCTAAAAGTAACCAAAATACTCTCGAAACCAAAAAAATTACCAGAGTACCTCCGAAACCCAAGAAATAACCAAAACACCCACGAAACCCAAAAAATGACCAAAATACCCTCGAAACATAAAAATTGCAAAAATAATCTCCGAAACCTAAAAGTAACCAAAATCCTCTCGAAACCAAAAAAATTACCAGAATACTTCCGAAACCCATGAAATGACCAAAATACCCCCGAAACCCAAAAAATACCCAAAATACCCTCGAAACATAAAAATTGCCAAAATAATCCCCGAAACCTAAAAGCAACCAAAATACTCTCGGAAATAAAAAAATTACCAGAATACCTCCGAAACCCAAGAAATGACCAAAATACCCCCGAAACCAAAAAAATACCCAAAATACCCTCGAAACATAAAAATTGCCAAAATAATCCCCGAAACCTAAAAGCAACCAAAATACTCTCGGAACCAAAAAAATTACCAGAATACCTCCGAAATCCAAGAAATGACCAAAATACCCCCGAAACCCAAAAAATGACCAAAATACCCTCGGAACATAAAAATTTCCAAAATAATCCCCGAAACCTTAAAAGTAACCAAAGTACTCTCGAAACCAAAAAAATTACCCGAATACCTCCGAAACCCAAGAAATGACCAAAATTCCCCGAAACCCAAAACATACCCAAAATACCCTCGAAACATAAAAATTGCCAAAATAATCCCCGAAACCCAAAAAATGACCAAAATACCCATGAAACATAAAAATTGCCAAAATAATCCCCGAAACCTAAAAGCAACCAAAATACTCTCGGAACAAAAAAAATTACCAGAATACCTCCGAAACCCAAGAAATGACCAAAACACCCCCGAAACCCAAAAAATGACCAAAATACCCTCGAAACGTAAAAATTGCAAAAATAATCTCCGAAACCTAAAAGTAACCAAAATACTCTCGAAACCAAAAAAATTACCAGAATACCTCCGAAGCCCAAGAAATGACCAAAATTCCCCCGAAACCCAAAAAATACCCAAAATACCCTCGAAACATAAAAATTGCCTAAATAATTCCCGAAACCTAAAAGCAACCAAAATACTCTCGGAACCAAAAAAATTACCAAAATACCTCCGAAACCCAAGAAATGACCAAAATACCCCCGAAACCCAAAAAATACCCAAAATACCCTCGAAACATAAAAATTGCCTAAATAATTCCCGAAACCTAAAAGCAACCAAAATACTCTCGTAACCAAAAAAATTACCAGAATACCTCCGAAACCCATGAAATGACCAAAATACCCCCGAAGCCCAAAAAATACCCAAAAACCCTCGAAACATAAAAATTGCCAAAATAATTCCCGAAACCTAAAAGCAACCAAAATACTCTCGGAACCAAAAAAATTACCTGAATACCTCCGAAACCCAAGAAATGACCAAAACACCCCCGAAACCCAAAAAATGACCAAAATACCCTCGAAACATAAAAATTGCAAAAATAATCCCCGAAACCTAAAAGTAACCAAAATACTCTCGGAACCAAAAAAATTACCAGAATACCTCCGAAACCCAAGAAATGACAAAAATACCCCCGAAACCCAAAAAATACCCAAAATACCCTCGAAACATAAAAATTGCAAAAATAATCCCCGAAACCTAAAAGCAACCAAAATACTCTCGGAAATAAAAAAATTACCAGAATACCTCCGAAACCCAAGAAATGACCAAAATACCCCCGAAACCCAAAAAATACCCAAAATACCCTCGAAACATAAAAATTGCCAAAATAATCCCCGAAACCTAAAAGCAACCAAAATACTCTCGGAACCAAAAAAATTACCAGAATACCTCCGAAATCCAAGAAATGACCAAAATACCCCCGAAACCCAAAAAATGACCAAAATACCCTCGGAACATAAAAATTTCCAAAATAATCCCCGAAACCTTAAAAGTAACCAAAGTACTCTCGAAACATAAAAATTACCCGAATACCTCCGAAACCCAAGAAATGACCAAAATTCCCCGAAACCCAAAACATACCCAAAATACCCTCGAAACATAAAAATTGCCAAAATAATCCCCGAAACCCAAAAAATGACCAAAATACCCATGAAACATAAAAATTGCCAAAATAATCCCCGAAACCTAAAAGCAACCAAAATACTCTCGGAACAAAAAAAATTACCAGAATACCTCCGAAACCCAAGAAATGACCAAAACACCCCCGAAACCCAAAAAATGACCAAAATACCCTCGAAACGTAAAAATTGCAAAAATAATCTCCGAAACCTAAAAGTAACCAAAATACTCTCGAAACCAAAAAAATTACCAGAATACCTCCGAAGCCCAAGAAATGACCAAAATTCCCCCGAAACCCAAAAAATACCCAAAATACCCTCGAAACATAAAAATTGCCTAAATAATTCCCGAAACCTAAAAGCAACCAAAATACTCTCGGAACCAAAAAAATTACCAAAATACCTCCGAAACCCAAGAAATGACCAAAATACCCCCGAAACCCAAAAAATACCCAAAATACCCTCGAAACATAAAAATTGCCTAAATAATTCCCGAAACCTAAAAGCAACCAAAATACTCTCGTAACCAAAAAAATTACCAGAATACCTCCGAAACCCATGAAATGACCAAAATACCCCCGAAGCCCAAAAAATACCCAAAAACCCTCGAAACATAAAAATTGCCAAAATAATTCCCGAAACCTAAAAGCAACCAAAATACTCTCGGAACCAAAAAAATTACCTGAATACCTCCGAAACCCAAGAAATGACCAAAACACCCCCGAAACCCAAAAAATGACCAAAATACCCTCGAAACATAAAAATTGCAAAAATAATCCCCGAAACCTAAAAGTAACCAAAATACTCTCGGAACCAAAAAAATTACCAGAATACCTCCGAAACCCAAGAAATGACAAAAATACCCCCGAAACCCAAAAAATACCCAAAATACCCTCGAAACATAAAAATTGCAAAAATAATCCCCGAAACCTAAAAGCAACCAAAATACTCTCGGAAACAAAAAAATTACCAGAATACCTCCGAAACCTAAGAAATGACCAAAATACCCCCGAAACCCAAAAAATACCCAAAATACCCTCGAAACATAAAAATTGCAAAAATAATCCCCGAAACCTAAAAGCAACCAAAATACTCTCGGAACCAAAAAAATTACCAGAATACCTCCGAAACCTAAGAAATGACCAAAACACCCCCGAAACCCAAAAAATGACCAAAATACCCTCGAAACATAAAAATTGCAAAAATAATTCCCGAAACCTAACAGTAACCAAAATACTCTCGAAACCAAAAAAATTACCAGAATACCTCCGAAACCCAAGAATTGATCAAAATACCCCTGAAACCCAAAAAATACCCAAAAAACCCCAGAAACATAAAAATTGCCAAAATAATCCCCGAAACCTAAAAGCAACCAACCAAAATACTCTCGGAACAAAAAAAATTACCAGAATACCTCCGAAACCCAAGAAATGACCAAAATACCCCCGAAACCCAAAAAATGACCAAAATACCCTCGAAACATAAAAATTACCAAAATAACCCCCGAAACCTAAAAGAAACCAAAATACTCTCGAAACCAAAAAAATTAACAGAATACCTCCGAAACCCAAGAAATGACCAAAACACCCCCGAAACCCAAAAAATGACCAAAATACCCTCGAAACATAAAAATTGCAAAAATAATCTCTGAAACCTAAAAGTAACCAAAATACTCTCGAAACCAAAAAAATTACCAGAATACCTCCGAAGCCCAAGAAATGACCAAAATACCCCCGAAACCCATAAAATACCCAAAATACCCTCGAAACATAAAAATTGCCAAAATAATTACCGAAATCGAAAAGCAACCAAAATAGTCTCGGAACCAAAAAAATTACCAGAATACCTCCGAAACCCAAGAAATGACCAAAACACCCCCGAAACCCAAAAAATACCCAAAATAGCCTCGAAACATAAAATTGCCAAAATAATCCCCGAAACCTAAAAGCAACCAAAATACTCTCGGAACCAAAAAAATTACCAGAATACCTCCGAAGCCCAAGAAATGACCAAAATACCCCCGAAACCAATAAAATACCCAAAATACCCTCGAAACATAAAAATTGCCAAAATAATTCCCGAAATCTAAAAGCAACCAAAATACTCTCGGAACCAAAAAAATTACCAGAATACCTCCGAAACCCAAGAAATGACCAAAACACCCCCGAAACCCAAAAAATACCCAAAATAGCCTCGAAACATGAAATTGCCAAAATAATCTCCGAAACCTAAAAGCAACCAAAATACTCTCGGAACCAAAAAAATTACCTGAATACCTCCGAAACCCAAGAAATGACCAAAATACCCCCGAAACCAAAAAATGACCAAAATACCCTCGAAACATAAAAATTTCCAAAATAACCCCCGAAACCTAAAAGTAACCAAAATACTCTCGAAACCAAAAAAATTACCAGAATACCTCCGAAACCCAAGAAATGACCAAAACACCCCCAAAACCCAAAAAATGACCAAAATACCCTCGAAACATGAAAATTGCAAAAATAATCCCCGAAACCTAAAAGTAATCAAAATACTCTCGGAACCAAAAAAATTACCAGAATACCTCTGAAACCAAAGAAATGACCAAAATACCCCCGAAACCCAAAACATACCCAAAATACCCTCGAAACATAAAAATTGCAAAAATAATCCTCGAAACCTAAAAGTAACCAAAATACTCTCGAAACCAAAAAAATTACCAGAATACCACCAAAACTCAAGAAATGACAAAAATACCCCCGAAACCCAAAAAATACCCAAAATACCCTCGAAACATAAAAATTGCCAAAATAATTCCCGAAACCTAAAAGCAACCAAAATACTCTCGGAACCAAAAAAATTACCAGAATACCTCCGAAACCCAAGAAATGACAAAAATACCCCCGAAACCCAAAAAATGACCAAAATACCCTCGAAACATAAAAATTACCAAAATAACCCCCGAATCCTAAAAGTAACCAAAATACTCTCGAAACCAAAAAAATTACCAGAGTACCTCCGAAACCCAAGAAATAACCAAAACACCCACGAAACCCAAAAAATGACCAAAAATTCCCTCGAAACATAAAAATTGCAAAAATAATCCCCGAAACCTAAAAGTAACCAAAATCCTCTCGAAACCAAAAAAATTACCAGAATACTTCCGAAACCCATGAAATGACCAAAATACCCCCGAAACCCAAAAAATACCCAAAATACCCTCGAAACATAAAAATTGCCAAAATAATCCCCGAAACCTAAAAGCAACCAAAATACTCTCGGAAATAAAAAAATTACCAGAATACCTCCGAAACCCAAGAAATGACCAAAACACCCCCGAAACCCAAAAAATACCCAAAATAGCCTCGAAACATGAAATTGCCAAAATAATCTCCGAAACCTAAAAGCAACCAAAATACTCTCGGAACCAAAAAAATTACCTGAATACCTCCGAAACCCAAGAAATGACCAAAATACCCCCGAAACCAAAAAATGACCAAAATACCCTCGAAACATAAAAATTTCCAAAATAACCCCCGAAACCTAAAAGTAACCAAAATACTCTCGAAACCAAAAAAATTACCAGAATACCTCCGAAACCCAAGAAATGACCAAAACACCCCCAAAACCCAAAAAATGACCAAAATACCCTCGAAACATGAAAATTGCAAAAATAATCCCCGAAACCTAAAAGTAATCAAAATACTCTCAGAACCAAAAAAATTACCAGAATACCTCCGAAACCAAAGAAATGACCAAAATACCCCCGAAACCCAAAACATACCCAAAATACCCTCGAAACATAAAAATTGCAAAAATAATCCTCGAAACCTAAAAGTAACCAAAATACTCTCGAAACCAAAAAAATTACCAGAATACCACCAAAACTCAAGAAATGACAAAAATACCCCCGAAACCCAAAAAATACCCAAAATACCCTCGAAACATAAAAATTGCCAAAATAATTCCCGAAACCTAAAAGCAACCAAAATACTCTCGGAACCAAAAAAATTACCAGAATACCTCCGAAACCCAAGAAATGACAAAAATACCACCGAAACCCAAAAAATGACCAAAATACCCTCGAAACATAAAAATTACCAAAATAACCCCCGAAACCTAAAAGTAACCAAAATACTCTCGAAACCAAAAAAATTACCAGAGTACCTCCGAAACCCAAGAAATAACCAAAACACCCACGAAACCCAAAAAATGACCAAAATACCCTCGAAACATAAAAATTGCAAAAATAATCCCCGAAACCTAAAAGTAAACAAAATCCTCTCGAAACCAAAAAAATTACCAGAATACTTCCGAAACCCATGAAATGACCAAAATACCCCCGAAACCCAAAAAATACCCAAAATACCCTCGAAACATAAAAATTGCCAAAATAATCCCCGAAACCTAAAAGCAACCAAAATACTCTCGGAAATAAAAAAATTACCAGAATACCTCCGAAACCCAAGAAATGACCAAAATACCCCCGAAACCCAAAAAATACCCAAAATACCCTCGAAACATAAAAATTGCCAAAATAATCCCCGAAACCTAAAAGCAACCAAAATACTCTCGGAACCAAAAAAATTACCAGAATACCTCCGAAATCCAAGAAATGACCAAAATACCCCCGAAACCCAAAAAATGACCAAAATACCCTCGGAACATAAAAATTACCAAAATAACCCCCGAAACCTAAAAGTAACCAAAATACTCTCGAAACCAAAAAAATTACCAGAATACCTCCGAAACCCAAAAAATGACCAAAACACCCCCGAAACCCAAAAAATGACCAAAATACCCTCGAAACATAAAAATTGCCTAAATAATTCCCGAAACCTAAAAGCAACCAAAATACTCTCGTAACCAAAAAAATTACCAAAATACCTCCGAAACCCAAGAAATGACCAAAATACCCCCGAAACCCAAAAAATACCCAAAATACCCTCGAAACATAAAAATTGCCTAAATAATTCCCGAAACCTAAAAGCAACCAAAATACTCTCGTAACCAAAAAAATTACCAGAATACCTCCGAAACCCATGAAATGACCAAAATACCCCCGAAGCCCAAAAAATACCCAAAAACCCTCGAAACATAAAAATTGCCAAAATTATCCCCGAAACCTAAAAGCAACCAAAATACTCTCGGAACCAAAAAAATTACCAGAATACCTCCGAAACCCAAGAAATGACCAAAATACCCCCGAAACCCAAGAAATACCCAAAACACCCTCGACACATAAAAATTGCCAAAATAATTCCCGAAACCTAAAAGCAACCAAAATACTCTCGGAACCAAAAAAATTACCTGAATACCTCCGAAACCCAAGAAATGACCAAAATACCCTCGAAACATAAAAATTGCAAAAATAATCTCCGAAATCTAAAAGTAACCAAAATACTCTCGAAACCAAAAAAATTACCAGAATACCTCCGAAGCCCAAGAAATGACCAAAATACCCCCGAAACCCAAAAAATAGCCAAAATACCTTCGAAACATAAAAATTGCCAAAATAATTCCCGAAATCTAAAAGCAACCAAAATACTCTCAGAACCAAAAAAATTATCAGAATACCTCCGAAACCCAAGAAATGACCAAAATACCCCCGAAACCCAAAAAATACACAAAACACCCTCGACACATAAAAATTGCCAAAATAATTCCCGAAACCTAAAAGCAACCAAAATACTCTCGGAACCAAAAAAATTACCTGAATACCTCCGAAACCCAAGAAATGACCAAAACACCCCCGAAACCCAAAAAATGACCAAAATACCCTCGAAACATAAAAATTGCAAAAATAATCCCCGAAACCTAAAAGTAACCAAAATACTCTCGGAACCGAAAAAATTACCAGAATACCTCCGAAACCCAAGAAATGACCAAAATACCCCCGAAACCCAAAAAATGACCAAAACACCCTCAAAACATAAAAATTACCAAAATAACCCCTGAAACCTAAAAGTAACCAAAATACTCTCGAAACCAAAAAAATTACCAGAATACCTCCGAAACCGAAGAAATGACCAAAACACCCACGAAACCCAAAAAATGACCAAAATACCCTCATAACATAAAAATTGCAAAAATAATCCCCGAAACCTAAAAGTAACCAAAATACTCCCGAAACCAAAAAAATTACTAGAATACCTCCGAAACCAAAGAAATGACCAAAATACCCCCGAAACCCAAAAAATACCCAAAATAGCCTCGAAACATAAAAATTGCCAAAATAATCCCCGAAACCTAAAAGCAACCAAAATACTCTCGGAACCAAAAAAATTACCAAAATACCTCCGAAATCCAAGAAATGACCAAAATACCCCCGAAACCCAAAAAATGACCAAAATACCCTCGGAACATAAAAATTTCCAAAATAATCCCCGAAACCTTAAAAGTAACCAAAATACTCTCGAAACCAAAAAAATTACCAGAATACCTCCGAAACTCAAGAAATGACCAAAACACCCCCGAAACCCAAAAAATGACCAAAATACCCATGAAACATAAAAATTGCCAAAATAATCCCCGAAACCTAAAAGCAACCAAAATACTCTCGGAACAAAAAAAATTACCAGAATACCTCCGAAACCCAAGAAATGACCAAAATACCCCCGAAACCCAAAAAATGACCAAAATACCCTCGAAACATAAAAATTACCAAAATAACCCCCGAAACCTAAAAGTAACCAAAATACTCTCGAAACCAAAAAAATTACCAGAATACCTCCGAAACCTAAGAAATGACCAAAACACCCCCGAAACCCAAAAAATGACCAAAATACCCTCGAAACATAAAAATTGCAAAAATAATCTCCGAAATCTAAAAGTAACCAAAATACTCTCGAAACCAAAAAAATTACCAGAATACCTCCGAAGCCCAAGAAATGACCAAAATACCCCCGAAACCCAAAAAATACCCAAAATACCTTCGAAACATAAAAATTGCCAAAATAATTCCCGAAATCTAAAAGCAACCAAAATACTCTCAGAACCAAAAAAATTACCAGAATACCTCCGAAACCCAAGAAATGACCAAAATACCCCCGAAACCCAAAAAATATTCAAAATAGCCTCGAAACATAAAAATTGCCAAAATAATCCCCGAAACCTAAAAGCAACCAAAATACTCTCGAAACCAAAAAAATTACCAGAATACCTCCGAAACCCAAGAAATGACCAAAATACCCCCGAAACCCAAAAAATACCCAAAACACCCTCGGCACATAAAAATTGCCAAAATAATTCCCGAAACCTAAAAGCAACCAAAATACTCTCGGAACCAAAAAAATTACCTGAATACCTCCGAAACCCAAGAAATGACCAAAACACCCCCGAAACCCAAAAAATGACCAAAATACCCTCGAAACATAAAAATTGCAAAAATAATCCCCGAAACCTAAAAGTAACCAAAATACTCTCGGAACCGAAAAAATTACCAGAATACCTCCGAAACCCAAGAAATGACCAAAATACCCCCGAAACCCAAAAAATGACCAAAACACCCTCAAAACATAAAAATTACCAAAATAACCCCTGAAACCTAAAAGTAACCAAAATACTCTCGAAACCAAAAAAATTACCAGAATACCTCCGAAACCGACGAAATGACCAAAACACCCACGAAACCCAAAAAATGACCAAAATACCCTCATAACATAAAAATTGCAAAAATAATCCCCGACACCTAAAAGTAACCAAAATACTCCCGAAACCAAAAAAATTACTAGAATACCTCCGAAACCAAAGAAATGACCAAAATACCCCCGAAACCCAAAAAATACCCAAAATAGCCTCGAAACATAAAAATTGCCAAAATAATCCCCGAAACCTAAAAGCAACCAAAATACTCTCGGAACCAAAAAAATTACCAGAATACCTCCGAAATCCAAGAAATGACCAAAATACCCCCGAAACCCAAAAAATGACCAAAATACCCTCGGAACATAAAAATTTCCAAAATAATCCCCGAAACCTTAAAAGTAACCAAAATACTCTCGAAACCAAAAAAATTACCAGAATACCTCCGAAACTCAAGAAATGACCAAAACACCCCCGAAACCCAAAAAATGACCAAAATACCCATGAAACATAAAAATTGCCAAAATAATCCCCGAAACCTAAAAGCAACCAAAATACTCTCGGAACAAAAAAAATTACCAGAATACCTCCGAAACCCAAGAAATGACCAAAATACCCCCGAAACCCAAAAAATGACCAAAATACCCTCGAAACATAAAAATTACCAAAATAACCCCCGAAACCTAAAAGTAACCAAAATACTCTCGAAACCAAAAAAATTACCAGAATACCTCCGAAACCTAAGAAATGACCAAAACACCCCCGAAACCCAAAAAATGACCAAAATACCCTCGAAACATAAAAATTGCAAAAATAATCTCCGAAATCTAAAAGTAACCAAAATACTCTCGAAACCAAAAAAATTACCAGAATACCTCCGAAGCCCAAGAAATGACCAAAATACCCCCGAAACCCAAAAAATACCCAAAATACCTTCGAAACATAAAAATTGCCAAAATAATTCCCGAAATCTAAAAGCAACCAAAATACTCTCAGAACCAAAAAAATTACCAGAATACCTCCGAAACCCAAGAAATGACCAAAATACCCCCGAAACCCAAAAAATATTCAAAATAGCCTCGAAACATAAAAATTGCCAAAATAATCCCCGAAACCTAAAAGCAACCAAAATACTCTCGAAACCAAAAAAATTACCAGAATACCTCCGAAACCCAAGAAATGACCAAAATACCCCCGAAACCCAAAAAATACCCAAAACACCCTCGGCACATAAAAATTGCCAAAATAATTCCCGAAACCTAAAAGCAACCAAAATACTCTCGGAACCAAAAAAATTACCTGAATACCTCCGAAACCCAAGAAATGACCAAAACACCCCCGAAACCCAAAAAATGACCAAAATACCCTCGAAACATAAAAATTGCAAAAATAATCCCCGAAACCTAAAAGTAACCAAAATACTCTCGGAACCAAAAAAATTACCAGAATAACTCCGAAACCCAAGAAATGACCAAAATACCCCCGAAACCCAAAAAATGACCAAAATACCCTCAAAACATAAAAATTACCAAAATAACCCCTGAAACCTAAAAGTAACCAAAATACTCTCGAAACCAAAAAAATTACCAGAATACCTCCGAAACCCAAGAAATGACCAAAACACCCACGAAACCCAAAAAATGACCAAAATACCCTCAAAACATAAAAATTGGAAAAATAATCCCCGAAACCTAAAAGTAACCAAAATACCCCCGAAACCAAAAAAATACCCAAAATACCCTCGAAACATAAAAATTGCAAAAATAATCCCCGAAACGTAAAAGCAACCAAAATACTCTCGGAACCAAAAAAATTACCAGAATACCTCCGAAACCTAAGAAATGACCAAAACACCCCCGAAACCCAAAAAATGACCAAAATACCCTCGAAACATAAAAATTGCCAAAATAATTCCCGAAATCTAAAAGCAACCAAAATAGTCTCGGAACCAAAAAAATTACCAGAATACCTCCGAAACCCAAGAAATGACCAAAACACCCCCGAAACCCAAAAAATACCCAAAATAGCCTCGAAACATAAAATTGCCAAAATAATCCCCGAAACCTAAAAGCAACCAAAATACTCTCGGAACCAAAAAAATTACCAGAATACCTCCGAAGCCCAAGAAATGACCAAAATACCCCCGAAACCCATAAAATACCCAAAATACCCTCGAAACATAAAAATTGCCAAAACAATTCCCGAAATCTAAAAGCAACCAAAATACTCTCGGAACCAAAAAAATTACCAGAATAACTCCGAAACCCAAGAAATGACCAAAACACCCCCGAAACCCAAAAAATACCCAAAATAGCCTCGAAACATGAAATTGCCAAAATAATCTCCGAAACCTAAAAGCAACCAAAATACTCTCGGAACCAAAAAAATTACCTGAATACCTCCGAAACCCAAGAAATGACCAAAATACCCCCGAAACCAAAAAATGACCAAAATACCCTCGAAACATAAAAATTACCAAAATAACCCCCGAAACCTAAAAGTAACCAAAATACTCTCGAAACCAAAAAAATTACCAGAATACCTCCGAAACCCAAGAAATGACCAAAACACCCCCAAAACCCAAAAAATGACCAAAATACCCTCGAAACATGAAAATTGCAAAAATAATCCCCGAAACCTAAAAGTAATCAAAATACTCTCGGAACCAAAAAAATTACCAGAATACCTCCGAAACCAAAGAAATGACCAAAATACCCCCGAAACCCAAAACATACCCAAAATACCCTCGAAACATAAAAATTGCAAAAATAATCCTCGAAACCTAAAAGTAACCAAAATACTCTCGAAACCAAAAAAATTACCAGAATACCACCAAAACTCAAGAAATGACAAAAATACCCCCGAAACCCAAAAAATACCCAAAATACCCTCGAAACATAAAAATTGCCAAAATAATTCCCGAAACCTAAAAGCAACCAAAATACTCTCGGAACCAAAAAAATTACCAGAATACCTCCGAAACCCAAGAAATGACAAAAATACCCCCGAAACCCAAAAAATGACCAAAATACCCTCGAAAAATAAAAATTACCAAAATAACCCCTGAAACCTAAAAGTAACCAAAATACTCTCGAAACCAAAAAAATTACCAGAGTACCTCCGAAACCCAAGAAATAACCAAAACACCCACGAAACCCAAAAAATGACCAAAATACCCTCGAAACATAAAAATTGCAAAAATAATCCCCGAAACCTAAAAGTAACCAAAATCCTCTCGAAACCAAAAAAATTATCAGAATACTTCCGAAACCCATGAAATGACCAAAATACCCCCGAAACCCAAAAAATACCCAAAATACCCTCGAAACATAAAAATTGCCAAAATAATCCCCGAAACCTAAAAGCAACCAAAATACTCTCGGAAATAAAAAAATTACCAGAATACCTCCGAAACCCAAGAAATGACCAAAATACCCCCGAAACCCAAAAAATACCCAAAATACCCTCGAAACATAAAAATTGCCAAAATAATCCCCGAAACCTAAAAGCAACCAAAACACTCTCGGAACCAAAAAAATTACCAGAATACCTCCGAAATCCAAGAAATGACCAAAATACCCCCGAAACCCAAAAAATGACCAAAATACCCTCGGAACATAAAAATTTCCAAAATAATCCCCGAAACCTTAAAAGTAACCAAAATACTCTCGAAACCAAAAAAATTACCAGAATACCTCCGAAACTCAAGAAATGACCAAAACACCCCCGAAACCCAAAAAATGACCAAAATACCCATGAAACATAAAAATTGCCAAAATAATCCCCGAAACCTAAAAGCAACCAAAATACTATCGGAACAAAAAAAATTACCAGAATACCTCCGAAACCCAAGAAATTACCAAAATACCCCCGAAACCCAAAAAATGACCAAAATACCCTCGAAACATAAAAATTACCAAAATAACCCCCGAAACCTAAAAGTAACCAAAATACTCTCGAAACCAAAAAAATTACCAGAATACCTCCGAAACCCAAGAAATGACCAAAACACCCCCGAAACCCAAAAAATGACCAAAATACCCTCGAAACATAAAAATTGCCTAAATAATTCCCGAAACCTAAAAGCAACCAAAATACTCTCGGAACCAAAAAAATTACCAGAATACCTCCGAAACCCAAGAAATGACCAAAATACCCCCGAAACCCAAAAAATACCCAAAACACCCTCGACACATAAAAATTGCCAAAATAATTCCCGAAACCTAAAAGCAACCAAAATACTCTCGGAACCAAAAAAATTACCTGAATACCTCCGAAACCCAAGAAATGGCCAAAACACCCCCGAAACCCAAAAAATGACCAAAATACCCTCGAAACATAAAAATTGCAAAAATAATCTCCGAAATCTAAAAGTAACCAAAATACTCTCGAAACCAAAAAAATTACCAGAATACCTCCGAAGCCCAAGAAATGACCAAAATACCCCCGAAACCCAAAAAATACCCAAAATACCTTCGAAACATAAAAATTGCCAAAATAATTCCCGAAATCTAAAAGCAACCAAAATACTCTCAGAACCAAAAAAATTACCAGAATACCTCCGAAGCCCAAGAAATGACCAAAATACCCCCGAAACCCAAAAAATACCCAAAATACCT
The DNA here is from genome assembly GCA_033629205.1 of Lithocarpus polystachyus. Taxonomy (NCBI): domain Eukaryota; kingdom Viridiplantae; phylum Streptophyta; class Magnoliopsida; order Fagales; family Fagaceae; genus Lithocarpus; species Lithocarpus polystachyus. Next base: position 60,827,173 of record CM066165.1, read on the forward strand.
TCGAAACATAAAAATTGCCAAAATAATTCCCGAAATCTAAAAGCAACCAAAATACTCTCAGAACCAAAAAAATTATCAGAATACCTCCGAAACCCAAGAAATGACCAAAATACCCCCGAAACCCAAAAAATACCCAAAATACCCTCGAAACATAAAAATTGCCAAAATAATCCCCGAAACCTAAAAGCAACCAAAATACTCTCGGAAATAAAAAAATTACCAGAATACCTCCGAAACCCAAGAAATGACCAAAATACCCCCGAAACCCAAAAAATACCCAAAATACCCTCGAAACATAAAAATTGCCAAAATAATCCCCGAAACCTAAAAGCAACCAAAATACTCTCGGAACAAAAAAAATTACCAGAATACCTCCGAAATCCAAAAAATGACCAAAATACCCCCGAAACCCAAAAAATGACCAAAATACCCTCGGAACATAAAAATTTCCAAAATAATCCCCGAAACCTTAAAAGTAACCAAAATACTCTCGAAACCAAAAAAATTACCAGAATACCTCCGAAACTCAAGAAATGACCAAAACACCCCCGAAACCCAAAAAATGACCAAAATACCCTCGAAACATAAAAATTGCCAAAATAATCCCCGAAACCTAAAAGCAACCAAAATACTCTCGGAACCAAAAAAATTACCAGAATACCTCCGAAACCAAAGAAATGACCAAAATACCCCCGAAACCCAAAACATACCCAAAATACCCTCGAAACATAAAAATTGCAAAAATAATCCTCGAAACCTAAAAGTAACCAAAATACTCTCGAAACCAAAAAAATTACCAGAATACCACCAAAACTCAAGAAATGACAAAAATACCCCCGAAACCCAAAAAATACCCAAAATACCCTCGAAACATAAAAATTGCCAAAATAATTCCCGAAACCTAAAAGCAACCAAAATACTCTCGGAACCAAAAAAATTACCAGAATACCTCCGAAACCCAAGAAATGACAAAAATACCCCCGAAACCCAAAAAATGACCCAAATACCCTCGAAAAATAAAAATTACCAAAATAACCCCTGAAACCTAAAAGTAACCAAAATACTCTCGAAACCAAAAAAATTACCAGAGTACCTCCGAAACCCAAGAAATAACCAAAACACCCACGAAACCCAAAAAATGACCAAAATACCCTCGAAACATAAAAATTGCAAAAATAATCCCCGAAACCTAAAAGTAACCAAAATCCTCTCGAAACCAAAAAAATTATCAGAATACTTCCGAAACCCATGAAATGACCAAAATACCCCCGAAACCCAAAAAATACCCAAAATACCCTCGAAACATAAAAATTGCCAAAATAATCCCCGAAACCTAAAAGCAACCAAAATACTCTCGGAAATAAAAAAATTACCAGAATACCTCCGAAACCCAAGAAATGACCAAAATACCCCCGAAACCCAAAAAATACCCAAAATACCCTCGAAACATAAAAATTGCCAAAATAATCCCCGAAACCTAAAAGCAACCAAAACACTCTCGGAACCAAAAAAATTACCAGAATACCTCCGAAATCCAAGAAATGACCAAAATACCCCCGAAACCCAAAAAATGACCAAAATACCCTCGGAACATAAAAATTTCCAAAATAATCCCCGAAACCTTAAAAGTAACCAAAATACTCTCGAAACCAAAAAAATTACCAGAATACCTCCGAAACTCAAGAAATGACCAAAACACCCCCGAAACCCAAAAAATGACCAAAATACCCATGAAACATAAAAATTGCCAAAATAATCCCCGAAACCTAAAAGCAACCAAAATACTATCGGAACAAAAAAAATTACCAGAATACCTCCGAAACCCAAGAAATTACCAAAATACCCCCGAAACCCAAAAAATGACCAAAATACCCTCGAAACATAAAAATTACCAAAATAATCCCCGAAACCTGAAAGTAACCAAAATACTCTCGAAACCAAAAAAATTACCAGAATACCTCCGAAACCCAAGAAATGACCAAAACACCCCCGAAACCCAAAAAATGACCAAAATACCCTCGAAACATAAAAATTGCCTAAATAATTCCCGAAACCTAAAAGCAACCAAAATACTCTCGGAACCAAAAAAATTACCAGAATACCTCCGAAACCCAAGAAATGACCAAAATACCCCCGAAACCCAAAAAATACCCAAAACACCCTCGACACATAAAAATTGCCAAAATAATTCCCGAAACCTAAAAGCAACCAAAATACTCTCGGAACCAAAAAAATTACCTGAATACCTCCGAAACCCAAGAAATGGCCAAAACACCCCCGAAACCCAAAAAATGACCAAAATACCCTCGAAACATAAAAATTGCAAAAATAATCTCCGAAATCTAAAAGTAACCAAAATACTCTCGAAACCAAAAAAATTACCAGAATACCTCCGAAGCCCAAGAAATGACCAAAATACCCCCGAAACCCAAAAAATACCCAAAATACCTTCGAAACATAAAAATTGCCAAAATAATTCCCGAAATCTAAAAGCAACCAAAATACTCTCAGAACCAAAAAAATTACCAGAATACCTCCGAAGCCCAAGAAATGACCAAAATACCCCCGAAACCCAAAAAATACCCAAAATACCTTCGAAACATAAAAATTGCCAAAATAATTCCCGAAATCTAAAAGCAACCAAAATACTCTCAGAACCAAAAAAATTATCAGAATACCTCCGAAACCCAAGAAATGACCAAAATACCCCCGAAACCCAAAAAATACCCAAAATACCCTCGAAACATAAAAATTGCCAAAATAATCCCCGAAACCTAAAAGCAACCAAAATACTCTCGGAAATAAAAAAATTACCAGAATACCTCCGAAACCCAAGAAATGACCAAAATACCCCCGAAACCCAAAAAATACCCAAAATACCCTCGAAACATAAAAATTGCCAAAATAATCCCCGAAACCTAAAAGCAACCAAAATACTCTCGGAACAAAAAAAATTACCAGAATACCTCCGAAATCCAAAAAATGACCAAAATACCCCCGAAACCCAAAAAATGACCAAAATACCCTCGGAACATAAAAATTTCCAAAATAATCCCCGAAACCTTAAAAGTAACCAAAATACTCTCGAAACCAAAAAAATTACCAGAATACCTCCGAAACTCAAGAAATGACCAAAACACCCCCGAAACCCAAAAAATGACCAAAATACCCTCGAAACATAAAAATTGCCAAAATAATCCCCGAAACCTAAAAGCAACCAAAATACTCTCGGAACAAAAAAAATTACCAGAATACCTCCGAAACCCAAGAAATGACCAAAATACCCCCGAAACCCAAAAAATGACCAAAATACCCTCGAAACATAAAAATTACCAAAATAACTCCCGAAACCTAAAAGTAACCAAAATACTCTCGAAACCAAAAAAATTACCAGAATACCGCCGAAACCCAAGAAATGACCAAAACACCCCCGAAACCCAAAAAATGACCAAAATACCCTCGAAACATAAAAATTGCAAAAATAATCTCCGAAACCTAAAAGTAACCAAATACTCTCGAAACCAAAAAAATTACCAGAATACCTCCGAAGCCCAAGAAATGACCAAAATACCCCCGAAACCCAAAAAATACCCAAAATACCTTCGAAACATAAAAATTGCCAAAATAATTCCCGAAATCTAAAAGCAACCAAAATACTCTCAGAACCAAAAAAATTACCAGAATACCTTCGAAACCCAAGAAATGACCAAAATACCCCCGAAACCCAAAAAATACCCAAAATAGCCTCGAAACATAAAAATTGCCAAAATAATCCCCGAAACCTAAAAGCAACCAAAATACTCTCGAAACCAAAAAAATTACCAGAATACCTCCGAAACCCAAGAAATGACCAAAATACCCCCGAAACCCAAAAAATACCCAAAACACCCTCGACACATAAAAATTGCCAAAATAATTCCCGAAACCTAAAAGCAACCAAAATACTCTCGGAACCAAAAAAATTACCTGAATACCTCCGAAACCCAAGAAATGACCAAAACACCCCCGAAACCCAAAAAATGACCAAAATACCCTCGAAACATAAAAATTGCAAAAATAATCCCCGAAACCTAAAAGTAACCAAAATACTCTCGGAACCAAAAAAATTACCAGAATACCTCCGAAACCCAAGAAATGACAAAAATACCCCCGAAACCCAAAAAATGACCAAAATACCCTCAAAACATAAAAATTACCAAAATAACCCCTGAAACCTAAAAGTAACCAAAATACTCTCGAAACCAAAAAAATTACCAGAATACCTCCGAAACCCAAGAAATGACCAAAACACCCACGAAACCCAAAAAATGACCAAAACACCCTCGACACATAAAAATTGCCAAAATAATTCCCGAAACCTAAAAGCAACCAAAATACTCTCGGAACCAAAAAAATTACCTGAATACCTCCGAAACCAAAGAAATGACCAAAATACCCCCGAAACCCAAAACATACCCAAAATACCCTCGAAACATAAAAATTGCAAAAATAATCCTCGAAACCTAAAAGTAACCAAAATACTCTCGAAACCAAAAAAATTACCAGAATACCACCAAAACTCAAGAAATGACAAAAATACCCCCGAAACCCAAAAAATACCCAAAATACCCTCGAAACATAAAAATTGCCAAAATAATTCCCGAAACCTAAAAGCAACCAAAATACTCTCGGAACCAAAAAAATTACCAGAATACCTCCGAAACCCAAGAAATGACAAAAATACCCCCGAAACCCAAAAAATGACCCAAATACCCTCGAAAAATAAAAATTACCAAAATAACCCCTGAAACCTAAAAGTAACCAAAATACTCTCGAAACCAAAAAAATTACCAGAGTACCTCCGAAACCCAAGAAATAACCAAAACACCCACGAAACCCAAAAAATGACCAAAATACCCTCGAAACATAAAAATTGCAAAAATAATCCCCGAAACCTAAAAGTAACCAAAATCCTCTCGAAACCAAAAAAATTATCAGAATACTTCCGAAACCCATGAAATGACCAAAATACCCCCGAAACCCAAAAAATACCCAAAATACCCTCGAAACATAAAAATTGCCAAAATAATCCCCGAAACCTAAAAGCAACCAAAATACTCTCGGAAATAAAAAAATTACCAGAATACCTCCGAAACCCAAGAAATGACCAAAATACCCCCGAAACCCAAAAAATACCCAAAATACCCTCGAAACATAAAAATTGCCAAAATAATCCCCGAAACCTAAAAGCAACCAAAACACTCTCGGAACCAAAAAAATTACCAGAATACCTCCGAAATCCAAGAAATGACCAAAATACCCCCGAAACCCAAAAAATGACCAAAATACCCTCGGAACATAAAAATTTCCAAAATAATCCCCGAAACCTTAAAAGTAACCAAAATACTCTCGAAACCAAAAAAATTACCAGAATACCTCCGAAACTCAAGAAATGACCAAAACACCCCCGAAACCCAAAAAATGACCAAAATACCCATGAAACATAAAAATTGCCAAAATAATCCCCGAAACCTAAAAGCAACCAAAATACTATCGGAACAAAAAAAATTACCAGAATACCTCCGAAACCCAAGAAATTACCAAAATACCCCCGAAACCCAAAAAATGACCAAAATACCCTCGAAACATAAAAATTACCAAAATAATCCCCGAAACCTGAAAGTAACCAAAATACTCTCGAAACCAAAAAAATTACCAGAATACCTCCGAAACCCAAGAAATGACCAAAACACCCCCGAAACCCAAAAAATGACCAAAATACCCTCGAAACATAAAAATTGCCTAAATAATTCCCGAAACCTAAAAGCAACCAAAATACTCTCGGAACCAAAAAAATTACCAGAATACCTCCGAAACCCAAGAAATGACCAAAATACCCCCGAAACCCAAAAAATACCCAAAACACCCTCGACACATAAAAATTGCCAAAATAATTCCCGAAACCTAAAAGCAACCAAAATACTCTCGGAACCAAAAAAATTACCTGAATACCTCCGAAACCCAAGAAATGGCCAAAACACCCCCGAAACCCAAAAAATGACCAAAATACCCTCGAAACATAAAAATTGCAAAAATAATCTCCGAAATCTAAAAGTAACCAAAATACTCTCGAAACCAAAAAAATTACCAGAATACCTCCGAAGCCCAAGAAATGACCAAAATACCCCCGAAACCCAAAAAATACCCAAAATACCTTCGAAACATAAAAATTGCCAAAATAATTCCCGAAATCTAAAAGCAACCAAAATACTCTCAGAACCAAAAAAATTACCAGAATACCTCCGAAGCCCAAGAAATGACCAAAATACCCCCGAAACCCAAAAAATACCCAAAATACCTTCGAAACATAAAAATTGCCAAAATAATTCCCGAAATCTAAAAGCAACCAAAATACTCTCAGAACCAAAAAAATTATCAGAATACCTCCGAAACCCAAGAAATGACCAAAATACCCCCGAAACCCAAAAAATACCCAAAATACCCTCGAAACATAAAAATTGCCAAAATAATCCCCGAAACCTAAAAGCAACCAAAATACTCTCGGAAATAAAAAAATTACCAGAATACCTCCGAAACCCAAGAAATGACCAAAATACCCCCGAAACCCAAAAAATACCCAAAATACCCTCGAAACATAAAAATTGCCAAAATAATCCCCGAAACCTAAAAGCAACCAAAATACTCTCGGAACAAAAAAAATTACCAGAATACCTCCGAAATCCAAAAAATGACCAAAATACCCCCGAAACCCAAAAAATGACCAAAATACCCTCGGAACATAAAAATTTCCAAAATAATCCCCGAAACCTTAAAAGTAACCAAAATACTCTCGAAACCAAAAAAATTACCAGAATACCTCCGAAACTCAAGAAATGACCAAAACACCCCCGAAACCCAAAAAATGACCAAAATACCCTCGAAACATAAAAATTGCCAAAATAATCCCCGAAACCTAAAAGCAACCAAAATACTCTCGGAACAAAAAAAATTACCAGAATACCTCCGAAACCCAAGAAATGACCAAAATACCCCCGAAACCCAAAAAATGACCAAAATACCCTCGAAACATAAAAATTACCAAAATAACTCCCGAAACCTAAAAGTAACCAAAATACTCTCGAAACCAAAAAAATTACCAGAATACCGCCGAAACCCAAGAAATGACCAAAACACCCCCGAAACCCAAAAAATGACCAAAATACCCTCGAAACATAAAAATTGCAAAAATAATCTCCGAAACCTAAAAGTAACCAAATACTCTCGAAACCAAAAAAATTACCAGAATACCTCCGAAGCCCAAGAAATGACCAAAATACCCCCGAAACCCAAAAAATACCCAAAATACCTTCGAAACATAAAAATTGCCAAAATAATTCCCGAAATCTAAAAGCAACCAAAATACTCTCAGAACCAAAAAAATTACCAGAATACCTTCGAAACCCAAGAAATGACCAAAATACCCCCGAAACCCAAAAAATACCCAAAATAGCCTCGAAACATAAAAATTGCCAAAATAATCCCCGAAACCTAAAAGCAACCAAAATACTCTCGAAACCAAAAAAATTACCAGAATACCTCCGAAACCCAAGAAATGACCAAAATACCCCCGAAACCCAAAAAATACCCAAAACACCCTCGACACATAAAAATTGCCAAAATAATTCCCGAAACCTAAAAGCAACCAAAATACTCTCGGAACCAAAAAAATTACCTGAATACCTCCGAAACCCAAGAAATGACCAAAACACCCCCGAAACCCAAAAAATGACCAAAATACCCTCGAAACATAAAAATTGCAAAAATAATCCCCGAAACCTAAAAGTAACCAAAATACTCTCGGAACCAAAAAAATTACCAGAATACCTCCGAAACCCAAGAAATGACAAAAATACCCCCGAAACCCAAAAAATGACCAAAATACCCTCAAAACATAAAAATTACCAAAATAACCCCTGAAACCTAAAAGTAACCAAAATACTCTCGAAACCAAAAAAATTACCAGAATACCTCCGAAACCCAAGAAATGACCAAAACACCCACGAAACCCAAAAAATGACCAAAATACCCTCGAAACATAAAAATTGCAAAAATAATCTCCGAAACCTAAAAGTAACCAAAATACTCCCGAAACCAAAAAAATTACTAGAATACCTCCGAAACCCAAGAAATGACCAAAATACCCCCGAAACCCAAAAAATACCCAAAATAGCCTCGAAACATAAAAATTGCCAAAATAATCCCCGAAACCTAAAAGCAACCAAAATACTCTCGGAACCAAAAAAATTACCAGAATACCTCCGAAACCCAAGAAATGTCCAAAATACCCCCGAAACCCAAAATACCCTCGAAACATAAAAATTGCCAAAATAATTCCCGAAACCTAAAAGCAACCAAAATATTCTCGGAACCAAAAAAATTACCTGAATACCTCCGAAACCCAAGAAATGACAAAAATACCCCCGAAACCCAAAAAATGACCAAAATACCCTCGAAACATAAAAATTACCAAAATAACCCCCGAAACCTAAAAGTAACCAAAATACTCTCGAAACCAAAAAAATTACCAGAATACCTCCGAAACCCAAGAAATGACCAAAACACCCACGAAACCCAAAAAATGACCAAAATACCCTCGGAACATAAAAATTGCAAAAATAATCCCTGAAACCTAAAAGTAACCAAAATACTCTCGAAACCAAAAAAATTACTAGAATACCTCCGAAACCCAAGAAATGACCAAAATACCCCCGAAACCCAAAAAATACCCAAAATAGCCTCGAAACATAAAAATTGCCAAAATAATCCCCGAAACCTAAAAGCAACCAAAATACTCTTGAAACCAAAAAAATTACCAGAATACCTCCGAAGCCCAAGAAATGACCAAAATACCCCCGAAACCCAAAAAATACCCAAAGTACCCTCGAAACATAAAAATTGCCAAAATAATTCCCGAAACCTAAAAGCAACCAAAATACTCTCGGAACCAAAAAAATTACCAGAATACTTCCGAAACCCAAGAATTGACCAAAACACCCCCGAAATCCAAAAAATGACCAAAATACCCTCGAAACATAAAAATTGCAAAAATAATCCCCGAAACCTAAATGTAACCAAAATATTCTCGAAACCAAAAAAATTACCAGAATACCTCCGAAACCCAAGAAATGACCAAAATACCCCCGAAACCCAAAAAATACCCAAAATAGCCTCGAAACATAAAAATTGCCAAAATAATCCCCGAAACCTAAATGTAACCAAAATACTCTCGAAACCAAAAAAATTACCAGAATACCTCCGAAACCCAAGAAATGACCAAAATACCCCCGAAACCCAAAAAATACCCAAAATACCCTCGAAACATAAAAATTGCCAAAATAATCCCCGAAACCTAAAAGCAACCAAAATACTCTCGGAACCAAAAAAATTACCAGAATACCTCTTAAATCCAAGAAATGACCAAAATACCCCCGAAACCCAAAAAATGACCAAAATACCCTCGAAACATAAAAATTTCCAAAATAATCCCCGAAACCTAAAAAGTAACCAAAATACTCTCGAAACCAAAAAAATTACCAGAATACCTCCGAAACTCAAGAAATGACCAAAACGCCCCCGAAACCCAAAAAATGACCAAAATACCCTCGAAACATAAAAATTGCAAAAATAATCCCCGAAACCTAAAAGTAACCAAAATACTCTCGAAACCAAAAAAATTACCAGAATACTTCCGAAACCCATGAAATGACCAAAATACCCCCGAAACCCAAAAAATACCCAAAATACCCTCGAAACATAAAAATTGCCAAAATAATCCCCGAAACCTAAAAGCAACCGAAATACTCTCGGAACCAAAAAAATTACCAGAATACCTCCGAAACCCAAGAAATGACCAAAATACCCCCGAAACCCAAAAAATACCCAAAATACCCTCGAAACATAAAAATTGCCAAAATAATCCCTGAAACCTAAAAAGCAACCAAAATACTCTCGGATCCAAAAAAATTACCAGAATACCTCCGAAACCCAAGAAATGACCAAAATACCCCCGAAACCCAAAAAATGACCAAAATACCCTCGGAACATAAAAATTTCCAAAATAATCCCCGAAACCTAAAAGTAACCAAAATACTCTCGAAACCAAAAAAATTACCAGAATACCTCCGAAACTCAAGAAATGACCAAAACACCTCCGAAACCCAAAAAATGACCAAAATACCCTCGAAACATAAAAATTGCAAAAATAATCCCCGAAACCTAAAAGTAACCAAAATACTCTCGAAACGAAAAAAATTACCAGAATACCTCCGAAACCCAAGAAATGACCAAAATACCCCCGAAACCCAAAAAATACCCAAAATACCCTCGAAACATAAAAATTGCCAAAATAATCCCCGAAACCTAACCATATAAATGTAAATGCCGCCCTAAAAACCCATTGAATGACTGGAATATTTCCCTAAAACTACTAAAATTGCCAATATGTACCCTTGAAAGACATTATATAGAATAAATAACTCTTCCCAAGACATTAAAATGGCCAAAGCGCCATTGAAAATGATGCAAATTTCAAAAATACACCTCCGAATTCATTAGAATCCCCAAAACACCTACGAAAAATCTATGATAACTTCAAAAAACGACCAATTACCAAGCTAAAATAATAGATATTGCTAAAATGCCCATAAAAAACAATTAAAATTCTAAAATGACCCAAAAAACAATTATCAACCGATTAGTTACCCCAAAAAAGCCGATGTAACGTCCAATTGGCCTCTAAAACTAACAAAATTGCAAACGACTAGCTTCCAAATTCATGAATATGTCCAAAATACGACCGAAAACCCCCGAAATTAAAAAAGTATCCACACCAAAACAATTGAAATAAACAAGATGCATTCTTACAAGCCCCTTTAAAAAGCTAGAATCAACGCCTCTAAAACCAATTAAATACACAAAATAAACCACCAAGAACAAAAGAACGATAAAAATTCCACTTCGAAACTCATTAATTTGGAGAAAAACTGATTAAAAAGTCATTAAAATGGGCGAAATGCCCAGTCTAAACCCGTTAAATTACCAAAATTGCCATCCAAAACCATAAATATCGCAAAAATTCCAACGAAAATTCAATTCACTCTCTAACCAAATGATGAGAATCAAAACCATGGCAAGTTCCAGTTGGGCCTATTACTAGAGTAAAATCCAAGAAGATCAAAGAAGCACATAATGGGCTGATTCAAGAGATTTAGGCTGATTCACATTCCAAGTTGGGCCCAAGGAAGTTGAAGGCGTAATAAATTTAATTCAAGATATTGAGGGCTAATCTGGCTTATTTGGGCCTTATTTTTGTCAAGGATTTATGGCTGATTGACTTTCTAGCTCCAAATCAGTTAATAGATTCTTAATTTAGATCTTCTAATTTTGGACCAGATCCTCCTTAATTTTAGGCTTTTATTATTTAGAATGTTTTTTTTAGCTTTTTTCCTATTTTGGATCTGCTATTTTCAGACCAAATCAGATTTTTTTTAGGGTTTTATTATTTAGTATGTTTTTTATATTTTCTACATTCAGTCATGCCTTATAAAATAGCATGCACTCATTGTAATAGAGGGAATTATTGAATAAAAATAAGAAAAGGTGAGGCTTTGCTCTTCTCTTTGGTTCTTCAAGAACTGTGAACTTATCAAGGATTCTTTCTTGTGGCGTTCAAACTTATACCTTTGGTTCGTGATTCCTTTATAATCATTGGGTCAAGGTCTGTTACTTATACCTTTGGTTCGCATTTCTCTTATAAACGTTGGGTCTGGGTTTTCTGTCAAATCTGAATTTTAGCTTTCTTGGACAATATTCCAATATTGTTTGTTGGGTCTCAAAGCGAGTCAGTTGAGGTACGCATCACCAAATCCATTAAATGGCCAAATTCCAGTTCAAAATTAATTAAATAGTAGAAACATCCCTCGAAAAGCATTAAAAGGGCCAATAGAACCCCTTAAATTGCAATAATATACCCTCCCAATCTTTCAAAAACGGTGGAAAAAAAACTCCAAAAATCACAATGAATCGCTAAAATTCCATACCCTAAACCATTAAAACGACTAAACTTCCCCCTGAAAACACAATAAATTAAAAAGGACGACGCAAAATTCACTCAAACGACCAAACTCCTACGTAAAAACGCATTAAGTTGCGAAAGTACTTTACCACAACAATATAAATGTAAATGCCGCACTAAAAACCCAATGAATGACAAGAATATTTCTCTAAAACTACTAAAATTGCCAATATGTACCCTTGAAAGACATTATATAGAACAAAATAACTCTTCTGAAGCCATTAAAAAGGGCTAAGTGCCTTTGAAAATGAAGCTAATTTCGAGAATACTACTCCAATTTCATTAGAATCCCCAAACCACCAACGAAAAATGTATAATTACATAAGGAAAAGACCAAAACCCTGGTAAAAATGCATTAATTGAAAAATTACCAAGCTAAAATGATTGATGTTGCTAGAATGCCCAAAAAAAAAAAAGGCAATAAGTTGCGCAAGTACTTCTCCACAACCATATAAATGTAAATGCCGCCCTAAAAACCCATTGAATGACTGGAATATTTCCCTAAAACTACTAAAATTGCCAATATGTACCCATGAAAGACATTATATTGAACAAATAACTCTTCCCAAGCCATTAAAATGACCAAAGTGCCATTGAAAATGAAGCAAATTTCAAAAACACCCCTCCAAATTCATAAGAATCCCCAAAACACCTACGAAAAATCTATAATTACTTAAAAAAAATGACCAAAACCCCGGCAAAAACGCATTAATTGTAAAATTATCAAGCTAAAACGATAGATATTGCTAAAATTCCCATAAAAAACAATTAAAATTCTAAAATGACCCAAAAAAACAATTATCAACCGATTAATTACCCCAAAAAAGCCAATGTAACGGCCAATTGGCCTCTAAAACCAACAAAATTGCAAAAGACTAGCTTCCAAATTCATGAATATGGCCAAAATACGACCGAAAACTCCCAAAATTGAAAAAGCATCCACACCAAAACAATTGAAATAAACAAGATGCCCTCAAACAAGCCCTTTAAAAAGCTAGAATCATGATGAGAATCAACAAGCTTTCAAAGATCCATTGCAAATTCCAGTTGGGCCAATTACAAGAGCAAGATCCAAGAAGATCAAAGAAGCACTTAATGGGATGATTCAAGGGATTTGGGCTGATTCACATTCCAAGCTGGGCCCAAAGGAAGATAAAGGCATAATAAATTTAATCCAAGCCATTGAGGGCTGATCTGACTTAATTGGGCGCTATTTATGGCATGGAATTATGGCTGATTGACTTTCCAGCTCTAAATCAGTTAATAGATACTTTTCCTAATTTAGATCTTCTAATTTTGGACCAGATCTTCCTTAATTTTAGGCTTTTATTATTTAGAACTTTTTTAGGTTTTTTCCTATTTTGGATCTGATATTTTCAGACCAAATCAGCTTTTAATTAGGGTTTTATTATTTAGTACGTTTTTTTTATTATTATATTTTCTACAATCAGCCATGCCTTATAAATAGCATGCACTCATTGTAATAGAGGGAATTATTGAATAAAAATCAGAAAAGGTAAGGCTTTGCTCTTCTCCTTGGTTCTTCAAGAATTATGAACTTATCAAGGATTCTTCCTTGTGGCGTTCAAACTTATACCTTTAGTTCGTGATTCCTTTATAATCATTGGGTCAAGGTCTGTTACTTATACCTTTGGTTTGCGTTTCTCTTATAAACGTTGGGTTTGGGTTTTCTATCAAATCTGAATTTTAGCTTTCTTGGGCAATATTCCAATATTGTTTGTTGGGTCTCAAAGCGAGTCGTTTGAGGTTCGCAAAACACCTCTAAAACCAATTAAATACACAAAACACACCAACACGAACAAAAAAACGATAAAAATTCCACTTCAAAACTCATTAATTTGGAGAAAAACTGATTCCAAAGTCATTAAAACGGGCGAAATGCCCAGTCTAAACCCGTTAAATTACCAAAATTGCCATCCAAAACCATAAATATTGCCAAAAGTCCAACGAAAATTCCAAGCACTCTATAACCAAATCCATTAAATGGCCAAATTCCAGTTCAAAATTAATTAAATAGTAGAAACATGATGTAGGACACAATTTACTATTTAATTATTGTAATTTTTTGTTTATGGTATTTTTATGTAAAAAACGTTATTTTGGGTTTAGGTTTATTTCCTTATTTTTAGGTGCATTTAATGCTTTTTAGGTCAAATTTGATTCCTGATATGGTTAGGTATCAATTAGAAGTTATTTTAGAATATATTTTCTTGTCTGTCAAGTTTTATGGAGCCCTTAAATAGGCCCTTAAGTCTGTAAATGTTTTTGATAGATTATATTGAATAAAAATTTGAAAAAAGGTGAGACTTTGCTCTTCTCTTTGGTTCTTCAAGAACTGTGATTCCCCTTGTGGCATTCAAACTTTATACCTTTGGTTCGTGATTCTTTTATAATCATTGGGTCAAGGTCTGTTATTTATACCTTTGGTTCGCATTTCTCTTATAAACGTTGGGTCAGGGTTTCTATCAAAAATCTGAATTTTAGCTTTCTTGGGCAATATTCCAATATTGTTTGTTGGGTCTCAAAGCGAGTCGATTGAGGTTCGCATCATTTGGTATCAGAGCACAAATTCTAAAATCAGGTTAAGATCGAGCACCAAGTTCAAAAAAAAAAAAAAAAAAAAAAGAGATGGTAATTATTGAGAACATTGTAGAAGATTCAATTGAGGTCAAATATGAGGATGAGTCCACAACTCACAATCCACAAGTCTCATTGATTTCTTGAAGATGACAATACAATGTGTTGATTTTCTTGGAGTAGAAAATTTTAATTTAATTATCAACCCTTTGTTGATTGATGTTGCAAATAAATTGAAAGTAGATGAGAAGAAATTTTATGCTACACTTTATGAAGGATTCAAGTTTCAGAATCGGATCAAGTTATTAAAGCATTCAAAGTATTTGTTTATTTGGAGCGGAAGATTTCAGATTTCAAAGATCAACTCGAGGACGAGTTTGTTTCAAGAGGAGGGGTCTGATGTAGGACATAATTTACTATTTAATTATTGTAATATTTTGTTTATGGTATATTTATGTAAAAAACATTATTTTGGGTTTAGGTTTATTTCCTTGTTCTTAGGTGCATTTAATGTTTTTTAGGTCAAATTTGATTCCTGATATGATTAGGTATCAATTAGGAGTTATTTTAGAATATATTTTCTTGTCTGTCAAGTTTTATGGAGTCCTTAAATAGGCCCTTAAGTCTGTAAACGTTTTTGATAGATTATTGAATAAAAAACTGAAAAAAGGTGAGGCTTTGCTCTTCTCTTCTCTTTGGTTCTTCAAGAACTGTGAACTTATCAAGGATTCCCCTTGTAGCGTTCAAACTTTATACCTTTGGTTCGTGATTCCTTTATAATCATTGGGTCAAGGTCTGTTACTTATACCTTTGGTTCGCGTTTCTCTTATAAACGCTAGGTCAGGGTTTCTATCAAAAATCTGAATTTTAGCTTTCTTGGGCAATATTCCAATATTGTTTGTTGGGTCTCAAAGTGAGTCGATTGAGGTTCGCATCAAAACATCCCTCGAAAAGCATTAGAAGGGCCAATAGAGCCCCTTAAATTGCAATAATATACCCTTCCCAATCTTGCTAAAACGGTGGGAAAAAAAAAAACTCCAAAAATCACAATGAAGCGCTAAAATTCCATACCCAAAACCATTAAAATGACTAAACTTCCCCCTGAAAACACAATAAATTAAAAAGGACGACGCAAAATTCACTCAAACTACCAAACTGCTACGTAAAAATGCATTAAGTTGCGAAAAACTACTTCACCACAACCATATAAAAATGTAAATGCCGCCCTAAAAACCCAATGTAAATGAACCCCTTGAAAGACATTATATAGAACAAATAACTCTTCTGAAGTCATTAAAAAGGCCTATGTGCCATTGAAAATGGAGCAAATTTCAAAAATAACACTCCAATTTCATTAGAATCCCCAAACCACCTACAAAAAATCTATAATTACATAAAGAAACGACCAAAACCCCGGTAAAAATGCATTAATTATAAAATTACCAAACTAAAATGATAGATGTTGCTAAAATGCCCAAAAAAAAAAAAACAATTGAAATTCTGAAATTACCCCTAAAAAAACAATGTAACAGCCAAATGGCCTCAACAACCAACAAAATTGCAAAAGACTAGCTTCCAAATTCATTAATATTGGCAAAATACAACTGAAAACCCCACGAAATTGAAAAAGCATCCACACCAAAACAATTGAAGTAAACAAGAAGCCGCCTAACTAGTCATTTAAAAAGCTAGAATCTACACCCCTAAAACCAATTTAACTACACAAAATACACCTCCATGAACAATAAAACGCTAAAAATTCCACTTCTAAACATACAATTTCCAAAAATATGACTTCCGAAGTCATTAAAATGTCCGAACTGCCTAGTCTGAATCCGTTATAGTACAAAAATTTTCATTCAAAATCGTAAATATTGACAAAATTCCCACGATAAATCCATTCACTCTATAACTAAATTCATTAAATGGCCAAATTCTAGTTTAGAACTCAATAAATTGCAAAAACATTGATGAGAATCAACAAGCATTCAAGGGTCCATTGCATGTTCCAGTTGGGCTAATTACAAGAGCAAGATCCAAGAAGATCAAAGAAGCACTTAATGGGCTGATTCTAACGCAGGACGTTCTAGGCGGGGCCCAAAAGAAGATAAAGGCATAATAAATTTAATCCAAGCTATTGAGGACTGATCTAGATTAATTGGGCGTTATTTATGGCTGATTGACTTTTCAGCTCCAAATCAGTTAATAGATATTTTTCTTAATTTAGATCTTCTAATTTTGGACTAGATCTTCCTTAATTTTAGGCTTTTATTATTTAGAATGTTTTTTTAGCTTTTTTTCTATTTTGGATCTGCTATTTTCAGACCAAATCAGCTTTTAATTAGGGTTTTATTATTTAGTACATTTTTATATTTTCTACATTCAGTCATGCCTTATAAATAGCATGCACTCATTGTAATAGAGAATTATTGAATAAAAAAAAAAAGATGAGGTTTTGCTCTTCTCTTTGGTTCTTCAAGAACTGTGAATGTATCAGAGATTTCTTCCTTATGGCGTTCAAACTTTATACCTTTGGTTCGTGATTCCTTTATAATCATTGGGTCAAGGTCTGTTACTTATACTTTTGGTTCGCGTTTCTCTTATAAACGTTGGGTCAGGGTTTCTATCAAAATCTGAATTTTAGCTTTCTTGGGCAATATTCCAATATTGTGTGTTGGGTCTCAAAGCGATTCGATTGAGGTTCGCATCATTTAGTATTAGAGCTTAGGTTCTAAAATCAGTTTTCTATCCTTTTATCTTTTGTTTCCTGTTATCTTCCTATCTTGTTTCGTTTCTATTCTTTGTTCTTCGTTCTTGTTCTGTGACGTGCACTAGGATAAAATTGTGCACTGAGTTCCCAAAAAAAAAAAAAAAAACGTGAAAAAAAAACTGCAAAAAAGAAAAAAAAAAACGTGAAAAAAAGGACTGCAGAAAAAAAAATGTGAAAAAAAAAGACTGCAAAAAAAAAAAAATTGCTTTTAGTTTCAGTTCTCTCAGACCAAATATATTGTTTTCTTCTGTCCTATTTTTCTTTGATTTTTTTTTCTGTCATATTTTATTGCCATTGGTATTTGTTTAAATACTACAAGTTGAATTTCTTGATCAAGTTTATTAGTTTATTACAGAACTGAAAAGGGGAAGCTACGAGTGGAAAAAGGCAAGAAAGTGTGAGACTAATATCGGTAAAAAGCCAATTTAAGAGTGAAACACGAGTGGGAGTGACATAATCTGAGTGCAAACACGTGAGGGAGTGTTGAGAGGAATTATGTCTAACATTTCTTTGTAGTTTTAAAAATATGTCTTGCAGGGGCGAAACATCAAATAAGGAAGGAGGGGAGGAGTCATCTATCATGTTGCAGGCTATGCAACAATAATTTGAACGCATGAACGTGGTGTTTAATGAGATTCAAGATCGGTTGGACAGGCAAGATACTGATATTGCTAATTTGCATGAGGAGCGTCCCCAAAGAGCCCCTAATGCCAGAAGGCAAGAAAGGTATGCGCTCGTGGATGATTCTGATGACTACCACGAGGATGAGTTTGAAGATGAAGAGGATCAAGTTTTGTGGAACAATGGGGGTAGGTTTGCGCGAAGGGGCAAAAGGCGTGTTAGAGGATTCCGAAGAGATCCAAGATGGGCCTAGGAAACATAAAAATGAAGATACCATCATTCCAAGGGAAAAATGATCCAGAAGTGTACTTGGAGTGAGAGAAGAAGGTGGAGTTCATCTTTGAGTGCCACAATTACTCCGAGGAGAAAAAGGTAAAACTAGCTGTGATTAAGTTTACTGACTATGTTATTATATGGTGGGATCAACTTGTGATGAACAGAAGGAGAAACCATGAGAGGCCAATTGAGACATGGGAGCAAATGAAGGCCACCATAAGGAGGCGATTTTTCCCTAGTCACTACTATAGAGAATTGTATCAAAAATTACAGAGTCTTACTCAAGGCTATATGAGCGTGGATGACTACCACAAGGAGATGGAGATTGCCATGATTTGAGCTAATTTAGGGGAGGATAAAGAAGCTACCATGGCAAGGTTTCTGAATGGGCTGAATCGAGACATTGCCAACGTGGTGGAGTTGCAGCACTATGTGGAGTTGGAGGACGCATATGGCAATAAAGGTGGAACATCAGCTTAAAAGGAAAGGAACTCGGTTATTTCAAAATCTGGGCACCTCTACTTCATGGAGGTCAAATGGGAGGAAAGACGAAGGGGCTGTTTTCAAGTCCAAAACCAAACCACCAAAAAGGAGAGATGAAGGTCCCAGTGTCAACAAAGGTAAAAATGAATCCCAAACTCATAATCGTGATATTAAGTGTTTTCGTTGTTTAGGAGTAGGTCGTATTGCTTCACAATGCCCAAATAAGAGGACCATGATTGCACGTATTGATGGAGAGGTGGAAACTGAAAGTGAGGGAGATGATGACCTGATTCCATCACTTGAGGATGCTTGTAACGATGATGTGGAGTATCCAATGGAGGGTGAGTCACTTGTGGCTAAGCGTGCTTTAAGTGCCCAAGTCAAAGAGGATGATATGGAACAACAAAGGGAGAACATTTTTCATACTGGATGCCACATCAACAGTAAGGTATGTAGTATGATTATTGATGGGGGGAGCTGTACTAATGTGGCTAGTACTACTTTAGTTGAAAAATTGAATTTACCTACCATAAAACACCCTAAACCATATAAGTTACAGTGGTTGAATGATTGTGGGGAGGTTAAAGTAAATAAGCAAGTACTGGTTTCTTTTTCAATTGGGAGGTACAAGGATGAAGTACTTTGTGATGTTGTTCCAATGCATGCGGGTCACATTTTAATGGGTAGGCCATGGCAATTTGACAGAAAGGTCAATCATGATGGGTTCAAGAATAGGTATTCTTTTGTAAAAGACAATAAACCCATTACTCTTGTATCGTTGACTCCAAGTCAAGTGTATGAAGATCAAATGAAATTGAAAAGAGAGAATGACTGGAATTGTGAGATTGAGAGTTCAAAAAAAGATGATGAGAAGGAGAGTGAAAGGAAAAAAG
>CM066165.1:60851925-61056925 GCA_033629205.1 Lithocarpus polystachyus
GATTCTTTTATAATCATTGGGTCAATGTCTGAAACTTATAACTTTGGTTCGCGTTTCTCTTATAAACGTTGGGTCTGGGTTTTCTATCAAATCTGAATTTTAGCTTTCTTGGGCAATATTCCAATATTGTTTGTTGGGTCTCAAAGCGAGTCTGTTGAGGTTCGCATCATAACGGGTATGGGTACGACGATATAGCGGTATAGCAATTTTTGAAAAATTAGTACTTACCTTAGAAGCACGGGTATGGGTTCACTGGTAAAACATATCAAATGAAATGTTTGTGCTTCCTAGATAAAATACCTATATATAGATGCACACATAACACACGCATATATAAATTAAATTATTTGCCATATTCCAACATTCACAAAATTAGACTTGACCGTAAAACCTTTCAAAATTATGTTTTAACGCCCAATTTTTTTTTCAAATTCCATTTTTGACCCCACAAATTTTCCAAATACATTTTTTACTACACAACTTTTCCAAATTACAATTTGACCTAAACTTTTTTTAAATTATAAATTGATCCTCAAGGTTTTTAAAAATTACAAAAAACCCAAAATTTGCACAAAAGTCCATGAGTTTATAAGAATCGCCATTCCATTACTAAATTTCAAAATAAAAAAGGGAATTTCCTTCAAGCACAATAAAATTGTTAAATGACATTCTTAAGCACTTTCTAAGCATTTAACCTTTATATCCCTTTGTTGTTTCTTTGTACCTTTTTGCATGAGAAAAATGCGTTGAAAGGAAAAGGTGCTAATGAAACATTTTATGCTGTGGCTTGGAATGAGGTTAGTTGTATTTAAATCAAGAATGTAATTTACTTTCCTAGCCAATGTCATGCAACCACATGCATAGCTATACTCTTTAAATTGCTAACATGCCCGTGCATTTCGCATATCATCTCCTAGGGTAGACTAAATGTGCTCTCACATATTCATACATTCATTTGTCATCACTTAGGAAATATTATATTGCTTGCTCACATGTTTATGCACCTCACATGCGCATTCTTATCATGGAATATAAGTCCTCACTTAGGACTAATATTCCATGCTCACATGTCCATGCTCCTTGTAACTCACATGCTTTGATGATCACATGCTCGTATGCTTTGGTGATTGCATGCCACAATGCTCAAATGCATTGATATTCACATGTTTAATATCCACATGCATGTGCATACACTTGGACGATGATATGTCTATATGCTCAGAGGCTTAGGGGATCATGTAGTTGGATGTTTGTGCGCTCAAGTGTTTGACAAATGTGCTTGAATATAGAGGTGATTGGACGATAAAAGGTATGTGTACTTGGTTACTTAAATGTTTATATGATTGTATGCTCTGATGCTCACATGTTTGTACACTCGTTCTTAGATACTCACATGTTCAATTAAGTGAAACTACTTCATAAGAATTAGTCATTAATTCTCATTTAGCATCAACTCTTTCTTTGTATTCACATGTGCCCACACTTGGATGACGATGTATATATGCTTAGAGGTTGATGCGTTCATGTAATTGGATGTTCGTGCATTCACATACTTTGATGATCATGCTAAAATGATAATGTGATTGGACGGTAAGATATATATTTAATTGGATGTTTAAATGTTCTTACGCTTATACGATCACTTTCTTTGTTGATCACATGCTCACATGTCTACTTTGATGGCCCCATGTTCCTATGATCTCTTGCTTCGATGATCATATATGCTCACGTCTACATGTTTCGATGATCATATGCTTCCATTCTTACATGCTCACATGCTTGGATGCTTACATGTTTAATTGCTCATATGTTCACGTCTTGATAATCACATGCTCCCGAGGTCAAATTCTTTGATAATCACATTATCCCATTGTCAAATGCTTTGATAATCACATTCTCCGATACTCGCATGCTTTGATGATCTCATGCTTATATGTTTCAATAATCACAAGCTCCCATGTTTGATATCCACATGCTTGGATGATCACAAGCTCCCAGACTCACATGCTTTGATGATGCCATGCTCATTTGCTTCGATGATCACATGTTCCTATACTCACTCGCATTAATATTTAGAAGTTTGATATACACACATGAGCACACACTTGGATGATGATTTGTCTATATGCTTGGATGCTTAAGTGAACTTGCAGTTGGATGTTCTTGCGCTCAAATGCATTGTGGATTGTGATTGGAAGCTAAAGTGACTGGGCAGACAGCAAGAGGTATGTGTACTTAGTTTCTTAAATGCTCATATGCTTGTCTGCTCTCATGCTCACATGCTTGTACACTCTTTCTTAAATTCTCACATGTTTAATTAAGTGTAACTCCTTCTTAAGAATTATTTGTTAATTCTCAATATGCATAAACCCTTTCTTTGTATCCATATGTGCCCACACTTGATGACGATATATCTATATGCTTGGAGGCTAATTTTCACTTGCTTTGATAATTACATGTTTTCAGGCTTTGATGATCATATGGTTCTACACTCACATGCTCACATGCTTGGATGTTTACATGTTTGATTGCTCATACCTTCACATGTCTTGATAATCACATGCTTTGATGATCCTGTCATTGAATGCTTTGATGATTGCATGCTCCAATGCTCAAATGCTCACATGTTTAATATCCACACATGTGTACACACTTGGACGATGATATGTTTATATGCTCGGAGGTTTAGGTGAACCAAGCAGTTGGACTTTTGTGTGCCCAAATATTTGACGAAAATGCTTGAATGCGGAGGTGATATGACAATAAGAGGTATGCATACTTGGTTGCTTAAATGCTTGTATGCTTGTATGCAACATGCTTGTATGCAACATGCTTGTATAATCTAATGCTCGCATGCTTGTACACTTACTCTAAAATGCCCACATGTTCAATTAAGTGTAACTAATAAGGCGTATTCATTAATTTTTTATTCACCATTAACCTTTTCTGTGTATCCATATGTGCTCACACTTGGATGAAGACGTCTATATGCTTAGAGGTTGATGTGCTCATGTAGTTGGATGCTTGTGCACTCACATGCTTTGATGATCATGTTGAAATGCTAATGTGATTGAACGGTAAAATATATATTTATTTGGATACTTAAATGTTCATGCGCTTGTATGATCACATGGTCACATGTCTGCTTTGATGGCCACATGTTCTTATGTTCTCTCATGCTTTGAATCTCACATGCTTTAATGATTAAATGCTCTTATGTTCTCATGCTTCGATGATCATTTGCTCACATGTCAACATGCTTTAATGATTATATGCTCTCATGCTCACATGATCACATACTTGATTGATCACATGCTTGGATGCTCACATGTTTAATGCTTTGACTATCACATGCTCCCCATGTTCACATGCCTTGATAATCACATGCTCCTAGTGTTAAATTCTTTGATAATCACATTCTCCCATGGTTTGCTTTGATAATCACATCCTTCGATACTCACATGCGTTAATGATTACATGCTTTGATGATCATATGCTCACACGCTTGGATGCTCACATGTTTGATTGTTCATACGTTCACATGCTCCCATGTTCACATGCCTTGATAATTACATGCTCCCATGGTCAAATGCTTTAATAATCACATGCTTCGATACTCACATGCTTTGATGATCCTATGCTCATATGCTTCGATGATCACATGCTCCCATCCTCACTCGCAATAATATTTACAAGTTTGATATCCCTACACATGAGCACACGCTTGGATGATGATTTGTCTATATGCTTGGATTCTTAAGTGAACATGCAGTTGGATGTTCTTTCTCTCAAATGCTTTGAGTATTATGTTTGAACGTTACAATGATTAGACGGTGAGACGTATGTGTACATGTCTGCTTAAATGCTCATATGCTTGTAGGCTCTTATGCTCACATGCTTGTACACTCTCATTCTTAAATGCTCACATGTTCAATTATGTATAAATCCTTCGTAAGACTTACTTATTAACTCCCATTAAGCATCAACCCTTTCTTTGTATCCACATGTGACCACACTTGGATGACGATATATCTATATGCCTGGAGGCTGATGTTCACTTGCTTTGATGATTACATACTCCTATGTTCTCGTGCTTTGATGATCGTATGCTCACATGTCTACATGCTTTGATGATCATGTGGTCCAATGCTCACATGCTTCCATCCTCACTTGCGATAATATTTACAAGTTTGATATCCCTACACTTGAGCACACACTTGGATGATGATTTGTCTACATACTTGGTCAAGGTGAACATACAGTTGGACGTTCTTGTGCTCAAATGCTTTGAGTGTTATGCTTGAACGCTGTAGTGATTGGGGCGGTAAGAGGTATGTGTACTTGGCTGCTTAAATGCTCAAATGCTTGTCTACTTATATGTTCTTGTGCTTTAATGATCGTATGCTCACATGTCTACATACTTTGATGATCATGTGGTCCAATGCTCACATGCTTCCATCCTCACTTGCAATAATATTTACAAGTTTGATATCCCTACACATGAGCACAAGCTTGGATGATGATTTGTCTACATGCTTAGACTCTTAAGTGAACATGCAGTTTGACGTTCTTTTGCTCAAATGCTTAGAGTGTTATGCTTGAACGCTGTAGTGATTGGGCGGTAAGAGGTATGTGTACTTGTCTGCTTAAATGATCATATGCTTGTTTGCTCTTAAACTCACATCCTTGTACACTCATTCTTAAATGCTCACATGTTCAATTATGTATAAATCTTTCATATGATTTACTTATCAACTCCCCATTAAGCATCAACCCTTTCTTTGTATCCACATGTGACCACACTTAGATGATGATATATCTATATGCTTGGAGGCTGATGTTCACTTGCTTTAATGATTACATACTTCTATGTTCTCATGCTTTGATGATTGTATGCTCTCATGTCTACATGCTTTGATTATCATATGGTCTCATGCTCATATGCTTGATTGATCACAGTTTTGATTGGTCACACCTTGACATGCCTTGATAATCACATGCTCCCATGGTTAGATGCTTTGATGATCACCTTCTCCCATACTTAAATGGTTTGAGGATCTCATGCTTTGACGATCACATGCTCCCGTGTCACATACCTTGATAACCACGTGCTCCCATGATTAAATGCTTTAATAATCACATGCTCCTTTACTCACATGCTTTGATGATGTCATGCTCACATGCTTTGATTATCACATGCTCCTATGCTCACTCACATCAATATTCACAAGTTTGATATGCACACACGAGCACACTTTTGGATGATGATTTGTCTATATGCATGGATGCTTTAGTGAACATGCTGTTGGATCTTGTTGTGCTCAAATGCTTTGAGGATTGTGCTTGAAAGCTAAAAGTCATGAGGCGGTAAGAGGTATGTGTTCTTGGTTGCTTAAATGCTCGTATGCTTGTATGCACTTATGTGCCTCACATTCTTAAAGGCCCACTAGTTCAATCAAGGGTAACTACTTCATAAGACCTATTCATTAATTCTCATTCAGCATCAACCCTAACTTTGATGATCGTGCTGAAAAGTTATGTGATTGGATAGTAAGATATATATTTATTTGGATACTTAAATGCTTATGTACTTGTATGATCACATGCTTTTTTGATCACATGCTCAGATGTCTATTTCCTTTAATGGTCACATGCTCTAATGTTCTCATGCTTTGATGGTCCTATCATCACATGTCTACATGCTTTGATGTACATTTGCTCCCACGCTTACTTGCTTGATTGATCGCATGCATGGATGCCCACTTGTTTGATTGCTTACATGTTCACATGCTTTGACAATCTAGTGGTTCCATGTTCACATGCCTTGATAATCACGTGCTCCCATGGTTAAATGCTTTGATAATTAAATGTTTTCATATTCAAATGCTTTGATGATCCCTTGCTCATATGCTTTGACAATCACATACACCCATGCTCGTTGGCATTAATATTCATAAGTTTGATATTCGCACACATGAGCACACACTTGGATGACGATTTGTATGCTTGGACGTTTAAGTGAAAATGCAGCTGGACGTTCTTGCGCTCAAATACTTTGACAATTGTGCTTGAAAGCTAAAGTGAATGGGCGGTTAGTGATATGTGTATTTGGTTGCTTAAATGCTTATATGCTTGTATGATCTCATGCTCACGTACTTATGCACTCTCATTCTTAATTGTCCTCATGTTCAATTAAGTTTAACTTCTTATAAGACTTATTTATGAATGCTTATTAAGCAACAACGCTTTCTTTGTACCCACATGTGCTCACACTTAGATGACGATATAGATGCTTGGAGGTTGATGTTCACTTCTTTTGATGATTACATGCTCCTATGTTCTCATGTTTTGATGATCGTATGCTCACATGTCTACATACTTTGATGATCATATGCTCCCATGCTCACATGTTTGATTCCTCACCTTTTCATATGCTTTGACGATCGTATGCTCCATGTTCACATGCTTTGATGATCATATGCTCCTATGTTCATATGTTTGATTCCTCACATGTTCATATGCTTTGACGATCACATGCTCTCATGTTCACATGCCTTAATAATCACATGCTCCCATGGTCAAATGCTTTAATAATCTTATGCTTTGATAGTTGGATGCCTGCGCACTCATATGCTTTAATGATTGTACTGAAATGCTAAGGTGATACGAAAGTAAAATATATGTTTACTTGGATGCTAAAATGCTTATGTGCTTGAATGATTACATCTAAGAAGCACGGATGCGGCTGGGAGGGTGCCGCACCAGAGTCCGACGCGATTGCCCACGCGTTGGTGCCGCGTTTGAGCTTTTTTTTTTTTCCCGGATTTGTGCTGACTCGGCTTAGATTCGTGCTGAACCGGGCCAATATCGGGCCGTATCGGCCGGCTACCGAAACAGGCTGAAATCGGCCTTGAATCATGCCAGAACAGCCGAAATTGGCTTTGAATGAGGCCTAAACACCCTAAATCTGTTATTTCTTAATTTTATTCTGAATATTTGTTGCTTCTTTTGTGTTTTCTTTTTTGTTTTGTGTTTCTTGCCTTCTTCTTTTTTTTTTTTTGTGAATCAAGGCATAGTAATGTGTTTTTTAAGAATATTTTAATAGTAAAAATATATATAGAAAATATAAATAAAAATATTTTAAATAATTTTTTAATCGTTGTATCCCACCGCATCCGCACCCTACTTTTTCAAAAATTGCTGAGTCTCGCACTCGCACCCGAATTCAAAAACGCACCTGTGCTTCATAGGATCACACCCTTTATTAATCACATGCTCACATGTCTACTTGATTTGATAACCACATGCTCACATGTCTACTTTGATGGCCACAAGCTTCTATGTTCACATGCTTTGATGTTCACATGTTTTAATTATTACATGCTCCTATATTCTCATGCCTTTGATGATCGTATGCTCACATATTTACTGTTATTTGGAAATTTATAGAAGTGTGGACTTACGCCAGCAAAAAATTACATTACTCTCTTATGGTTATGAATTTGGATTTGATTTTCATATCTTTATGGAGGGAATCATATGCTATTCTTCTGGCTAATAGTCATTTGCTACATTTTTGGCCTTCTTGTTATTCTTATAAGAATCGAAAGATATCAATCTCAACTGGTGCAGGCATTAGGCATTACTTGTATGCATTCATGCTTACATGCTTGTATACTCTCATGCTTAAATGCTCATATGTTCAATTAGGTGTCATTCTTTCATAAGACTTAGTTATTAATTCTCATTAAGTATCAACCATTTGTTTGAATTCAGATGTGCACACACTTTGATGACGATATATCTATATGATTGGAGGCTGATGTGCTCATGCAGTAGGATGCTCGTACACTCACATGCTTTGATAATCGTGCATAAATGCTAAGGCTGATGTGCTCATGTGCTTGTATGTTCACATGCTTTGTTGATCACATGCTCACTAGTGTACTTGTTTTGACGATCACAAGCTCACATAACTACTTGCCTTGATGATAACACACTCATATGTTCACATGCTTCGATGATCGTATGCTCCCATGTCTATATGCTTTGACAATCACATGCTCACATGCCTGTATGCCCCCATGCAAATATGTTTGGATGCTTTGATGATCACATGTTGACATGCCCTTATGCTCTAATGGTCACATTCTTACATGCTTGCCTGCTCACATCTACACGCTTCAATGATCGTATTTTTCCATGTTCACATGATTGATTTCTCATATGCTTGGATACTTACATGTTTGAATGCTCACACGCTCACATGCGCTGATGATCAAATGCTCCTATGCTCACATGCCTTGATGATCGCTTGCTCACATGCTTTGACGATGCTCTCATGCTTATATGCATTGATGATTGCATGCTTTCATGGTCACATGCACTGATATTCAAATGTTTGATATCCACACACATGTACACTTGATGATGTCTATATACTTGGAGGCTTAAAGTGATCATGCAGTTGGACGTTTGTATGCTCAAATGCTTTGATGCTTGAATGCCGAAGTGATTGCGTGGTAATGTACTTGAATGCTTAAATACTCATATGCGTGTATAGTTTCATACTTACATGCTTGTATACCCTCATGCGTAATTGCTCGTGTATAATCAAATGTTGCTCTTCATAAGCCTTATTGATTAATTCTCATTAAGCATCAACTCTTTGTTTATATCCACATTTGCACACAATTGGATGATGATATGCTTGTATGGTCACATGTTTGTATAACCTCATGCTTGAATGCTAACATGTTTGAATGCTTACTTGCTCACATGCTCCCACGCTCATTCTTTGCTCATATGCCTTAATCATCACAAGCTCCCACGCTCACATGCTTTAATGATCACATGCTCCCATGTTCACCTATTTGATGATACCATGCTCCTTTGATAATATGCTTTGATGATCGTATGCTCCTATGCTCATCCTTTGCTCATGTGCCTTAATCATCACAAGCTCCCATGCTCACATGCTTTAATTATCATATGCTCCCATGTTCACCCGTTTGATGATGCCATGCTCCTTTAATAATATGCTTTGATGACCGTATGCTCCCACGCTCATATGCTTTGATATACACATGTTTAGTATCCACACATATGTGCACACACTTAATGATGATATGTTTATATGCTTAAAGGCTTAAGTGATCAAGTTGTTGGACGTTCGTGCGCTTAAATGCTTTGATGATTGTGCTTGAATGTTGATGTGATTGGATCGTAAGAAGTATGAGTACTTGGATGCTTAAATACTCAAATGCTTTTATGCTCACATGCGTGCCTGCTCTCATGTTTGTGTACTTTCATTCTTAAATGCTTACATGCTCAAGTAAGTGTCACTCTTTCATAAGACTTATTCATTAATTCTCATTAAACATTAATTTTTTCTTTGTATCCACGTGTTCACACTTGGATGAAGATATATCTGTATGCTTGGAGGCTAATGTTTTCATGCAATTGGATGCTCATGCATTCAAATGCTTCTATGATCATGCTGAAATGCTAAGGTGATTGGGGAGAGTACACTATATGTTTAATTGCATGCTTGATTGATCACATGTTTGGATGCTCACATGTTCACATGCCTTGATAATCACATCTCGCATGGTCAAAAGCTTTGATGATGACATGCTCCCATACTCACATAGTTTTACGATTCCACGCTCCCATGCTCATATGCTTTGATGATTGCCAGCTCCAATGCTTACTGGTTTTAATGTTCACAAGTTTGATATCCACACACATGAGTACACACTTGGATGATGATTTGTCTATATGCTTGGAGCCTTAAGTAAAAATGCAGTTGAATGTTCGTGCGCTCAAATGCATTGACAATTGTGCTTGAATGCTAAGGCGATTGGGCAGTAAGAGGTATGTGTACTTTGGCGCTTAAATGCTCATATGGTTATATGCTCTCGTATGTGTATGCTCTCACACTCACATGTTCAATTAAGTGTCACTCTTTCAGAGGACTTATTCATTAATTGTCATTAATCGTCATACTTTTCTTTATGTTTACATGTGTACACACTTGGATGATAATATATCTATATGCTTAGAGGCTAATGTGCTCATGCTGTTGGATGCTCATGCACTCGCATGCTTTGATGATCGTGCTTAAGAGGTATGTGTACTTGGGCGCTTAACTGCTAATATGCTTGTATGCTCACATATGTGTATGCTCTCACGCTCACATGTTCAATTAAGTGCCACTTCTTCTGAGGACTTATTCATTAATTGTCATTAAGCACCATACCTTTTTTTATGTTTATGTCAGTTCGTTTAGACCCCTTAAACCCAACAGATTAACCTAGAGAATTAGCCAAGTTATTAACTTAGGTAATTTAATTAAAACTAGGTTAACACAGTTAAGCAAAAATAACAAAGCAGCGGAAAAATAAACAACACAAAGATCTGATGACCCAGGAAACCACACCGGTAAAAACCTGGGGAGGATTTGACCTAGCTATCCTCAAGGTAAACTGAATCCACTATGAAAGAATCGAAGTTTACACAATAGACTTAGACCACTAACGTCTTATTGCTACCCGAGTGTAGGAAACTTACTACCATGACCCCATGATAGCTCCGAGATCCACGGACTCCTTCTTTCCGGAATTCTTCAACAAATCCACAAGCGCACCTGCTTGTATATCTTTGTGTTCTCTTGATTCTGCAACTGTAACGATCTACACAACTCTTGACATAAATCTCAAGTTTGTAAACCCTAAGTGTATGTGAAGGTAAACACCTCTAGATCTCAAAGAAAGATTCACAAACACAGCAAAACAGAACTCTAAAAACGTGGCTAGGGTTTTCCCTTTTATACTTAGGGCAAAACATAAAACCCTATACATTAAAACGGGCTTGGGCTGAGTTGGAATTTTCTGCAGAAAAACGTTCTGCACGATTTTCGATCGATCGAGTCTAATTTTCGATCGATCGAGTCATACAGAAAGTGAACAGTACTTCTGCATAAAAACTCGATTCCAACTTTACAATTAAACCCATACTTTGAGCAAGTCTAACACACGACTCAACATTGTTTTGATCATGGTTTGCCAACATACAAATTGAAGTTCTAAATACAGTAGTTCCCAATCTTTAGAACCTAACAAACTCCCCCTTTGGCAATCCGTGACAAAACACAGACTTAACAAAAAGCTCAAAGTTACAAATTGAAATAGCCCATTACAATAAAATAGCCACTCAACAATTCAACCTAAACTACTATCTAACAGTTGCAAAGTAGACAGCAGCTCGACTGAAAGCAACCTGTATATTCCTGTAACACTTAACAAACACATAAACGCATGTGTGGAAAAAAAACAGGAAATACATAAATAAAAAATTTCTTAATTTCACATGACACAAAATAAAGACATATATCATGAATAACATCATCAATATAAATCAATAAGCAGAGTAGTAGCATAGTGAAATAAGAAACATATACACACAAATGTATCTCAACAAAATAAATCTCCTAAACAAGAGCTAAAAATGAGAATACACAGTGAAGCATCTAGATACAATCTAATAACTCCACAAGCTCCGCAGTATCACTACCAAGTAAACAAAAAATCCCCCTAAAATGTAAATCTCCACAAAAAAATCTCCTAGATACAATGAAAATCTCCACAAAAAAATCTCCTAGATACAATGAACTATGTACTCCCCCTTTTTGTGACGAATTGCCAAAGGGCACTCACTCATCATCAAAAGGTGGAGGAGGAGATCGACGAGAGCTCACCAAATCCGCTCGTAACGCACGTAGCTCATCAAGGATGTCCACCAAAAGCTGACCATGAGCCGCCTGAACGGTCACGACAGTGTCAAGCGTCCGACGAAGGTCAGAAACCTCATCAAACGGTGGAGGAACATCAGCAGCAGCAGCAGCAACAGCAGGATTAGAAGAAGTCCCAGCTGCATGAGTATCTGTAGAAGAAGAAGGGGGTGGAGTGACATCGGAAGGCTCTACCCTAGCACGC
Organism: Lithocarpus polystachyus; assembly: GCA_033629205.1. Taxonomy (NCBI): domain Eukaryota; kingdom Viridiplantae; phylum Streptophyta; class Magnoliopsida; order Fagales; family Fagaceae; genus Lithocarpus; species Lithocarpus polystachyus. The sequence continues at coordinate 60,863,922 of CM066165.1, forward strand.
TTAGAGCTAGCTCGAAGTTGAGCAGCCCTTTGCCTCAAAAAGGTAGCACCAATAGGAGCGACAACATGAACAGGCTCAGAAGCAGGATACTCACCAAAACCAAGAAAAAGGAGAATCCTATGAATGAAAACAGGAAAAAACAAAGCATGAGCCGTAGAACTAGACCGATGAACCTTGTTCAAAGAACGAAGGAACAGATGCGGAGAACTGATAGGAGCATCAGTGACCAAAGCATACAAAAAGACACACCTCTCAAGAGGAATGGTGTGGACATGCGAAATAGGCCACAATGAATGACACGCTATCCTAAAGAAAAGATAGTGCAGCTCAGACAGCTCAGCAGAAGTGATCTGAGGATCAGAACCCCACTGGATAGAAGACCCAGTGATGTAGGACAGGACGTCATCAAGGGGAGGCGACTCCTCGTAAGGAAAAACGGGATGGTCCACAATGGGCACCCCAAGAGCATCAGACACTACCGAAGGGGTAATGCGATACTCTACACCACGTAACCACACCTTAACCAAGGTGTCGTTATCATAGACATGAATAGAGAGATTCGAATAGAATTCTCTAATCAAGGTGGCAGGAGGAGGAGAATGCTCATATTCGAGCAAAGGTAACCAACCCCGACGCACAAAGTTACGACGCACCTCAGGATCCAGCTCATCTAAGATAACCCTACGCTCAGCCCAAATCTGACGCCTAAGGTTCAAAGTCTCATAAGTGACTTGGTTTGACTCACTAGGGAACCTCTCTGTGTCAAAGGAAGGAGAAGGATCAGAAGTCCTATGGGCTCTAGTTTTCCTAGGCATAGTGCTAAAGAAAAGACAGACACAGAAAGAAAAGAGCAAAAACAATACCAAGGGCAGACTGCAAGTTAGCACACAAAAAATAGAATATAACAATTCTATATGATGCATGAACATAAACATTAAATGATGCATGTACTAATGCAGTGACATGTTCAATTTTGATCCAAATTAACAAAATTGGCTTGAGCATTCGATATTCATCATAAATACCCAATTTGAAAAACCCTAATTTTCAAAACACAACAAATTGATAAATTGATCAACACAATATTCAATTAACTCAATATAATGATCAAATTAATCAATCCAACAAGCCAATTTCATCAATTTCAATCCAATTGAACAAAAACCCCAAATTTGCTCAAATTCAAGCCCTAGAATTTCAAATTTCCTTCAAACCACCAAAATAATCCAATTAAACCACATGATGTGTTTAGACAAGGTGTCCCCACAAAAACCCATAAAAAATTTGATAAAGAAACACTCAAAAACAATCCCAAAAATAGAAAATTCCTAAATGTCAAAATTACCCAAATATGCATGAAAAAATGCATGAAAATAGAAAATAAATGCAAAAGGAAGGGTATAAGGGACTTACCAGCTGAGGGAGAGAGAGAATGTGCAAAAGATTCGGAGGAAAACGACAAAAACTCTCAAAAACTCTTTGACCGGTTGGTAGGAGACAAAAAAGGAGGTTTGAAAAGTTTTGAACAAGTGAATAGACATTTGAAAAACTCCCTTTTAAAAATAGCCAGCTCGATTTTCGATCGATCGAATATTACATTCGATCGGTCGAAAACTTATTCGATTGATCCAAAAACAGCTTGGATCGATCGAACCAACCAGAGAGATTTGTGAGCAATTTAAAACATTTTCGATCGGTCGAAAATCAGTTTCGATCGATCGAAATTCTGGAAAAATCAGATTTTTGAAAAACCAAACATTTTAGATCAAAAACTCCTCAAAGCAACAGATTTGAAAAATCAAATGCATGAGTATGAGATGAGATGTTTTCCAAAAACACATGTATTCATTCCAGATTTTCCAAAGAATAATTTTCTCTCAATATACCCAAAAAAAAACAACAAACAAGCAAACATGTTTTGCATCAAATTCCCAAAATTCTCAAACTTGGTTGGTCAGGCCAAAAACACACACTATATCATGTACACAATTCTAGCAAAGAATAGCTTGTGTAGTGTGTGCAACTAGCAAAAGCTTGAGAAACATGTGAGGTGATATACACATAGAGATCAATCACAATTTCTACAAAATCCATCACATGAATTTGAAAGAGACTATCCCTTGAAGAGTTACATCCTATAACTCCCACATCTCCTAGAATAAGAGCTTGCAATCATGTAAGTTTCTTGATTTGCCTCATTATTCAAATTTATTGATTAGAAACTTAATAATAGCCGGGATAATGTACACACCAATTTTATTTAGAATTTGTGAGATTATTATAGTCCAATAATGTACACACCAATTTTAATGAGAGGCTACACCTTATGTTCTTTTTGTGCATGTGCTACACTTTCTCGAGCACAAAATCTTATGATATGCACTAAGGTGTTCATGATTGGCTAATAAACAGTGGTGAGATGGTTATTTATGCCTTTCTCAATAAGTTCAAGTCCAACAATCAAAGACATAAGACTTCAAGATCAAGATCATGTGATCAACAAATATAGCATCTTCCCACACAACATGCACAACAAGACTTTAGCTAGTAAAGTGCAATAAAAATAAGTGCATCAAAGCTAAACAAGGTACATACATAAGATATGTAATTTTGATTGACCAACCTTGTCTACAAATTCAAGGAAAAATAGCAAAACACAATTTGCAAAAATTTTTTTTTTTTTTTTTTTATGTTTTTATTAAACAAAGAAACAAACATCCTAGAATGAAATGCATGAATGTAATGCAATGCAAATCCTAGAAACAAAGGTCACAAAAGATTGAGCAATGAAGCACAAGGACTATGAAGTCAAGAATAACTAGGGACAAAGAATCACACCAATGACTTGACGAAGAGTTTCAAACTTTCCTCTATCAAGCGGTTTGGTGAAAATATCAGCATTCTGACGTTCAGTTAGAATATATTCAAGAGCAACAATTTTCCTTTCAACAAGATCCCTAATGAAGTGATATCTAATCTCAATGTGTTTGGTCTTAGAGTGTTGAACAGGATTCTTAGATATATCTATGGCACTAGAGTTATCACAATAAACAACCATGGTGTCCTGAGATATACCATAATCACTCAAAAGTTTCTTCATCCACAGAAGCTGAGAACAACAACTCCCAGCAGCAATATATTCTGCCTCAGCAGTAGATAGAGAAACAGAATTTTGCTTCTTACTCATCCAAGCAACCAAATTAGCACCAACATAAAAACAACCACCAGTTGTACTTTTTCTATCATCAGCATTACCAGCCCAATCAGAATCAGAAAAACCAGCAAGAGAAAGATTTGACTCTTTACTGTAAAATAGACCATAATCACAAGTTCCAGCAACATATTTTATGATCCTCTTAACAGCATTTAAGTGAGAGACCTTAGGATTAGACTGAAATCTAGAGCAAACACCCACACTGAACGCAATATCAGGTCTGCTAGCAGTTAAGTACAAGAGACAACCAATCATGCTTCTATATAGAGTAACATCAACAGACTCACCTGAGGGATCATTTGTTAATTTCACATTAGCAGCCATTGGTGTCCTAGCATGTGCAGCCTTGTCAAGACCAAATCGCTTGACCAAATTTCGCGCATACTTAGCTTGGTTGATGTAGATTCCATCATCCGTTTGCTTTACCTGCAATCCCAAGAAATAAGTTAGTTCCCCAACCATACTCATCTCAAACATGGCCTTCATTTCATCTGCAAAAGATTGAGCAAGAGAATCATTAGTAGCACCAAAAACAATATCATCAACATAAATTTGAGCAACTACAAAATGATTCTTATCCTTTCGTATAAACAGAGTGGTGTCAGCAAAACCTCTCTTGAAGCCATGATCCGTGAGATATGCAGTTAATCTATCATACCAAGCCCGTGGAGCTTGTTTCAATCCATAGAGAGCTCTCTTCAACTTGTAGACATCGTTTGGCCTGTGAGGATCAATGAAACCTTTCGGTTGTTCAACATACACTTCTTCTTGTATCATGCCATTTAAGAATGCACTCTTGACATCCATTTGATACAACCTGAAGTTCATGTGACATGCAATAGCCAAAAGAATGCGAATGGATTCCAATCTTGCTACTGGTGCAAAAGTCTCATCAAAGTCAATTCCTTCTACTTGTGTGTATCCTTGAGCAACAAGCCTAGATTTATTTCTGATAACAGTTCCATGTTCATCTGACTTGTTCTTGAAGATCCACTTAGTTCCAATAACATTGACTCCCTCAGGTCTAAGAACTAATTCCCACACATCATTTCGAACGAACTGATGAAGTTCTTCATGCATAGAATTGACCCAATCAGCATCTTGGAGAGCTTCATCCACCTTCTTTGGTTCGAATTGGGATAGGTAGCATGAGTGAGTAATCACATTTAAAGCTTTGGATCGCAATCTCATGTTATCATTCAAACTTCCCAAAATATTAGTAGCAGGATGATTCAACCTGACTCTTGATGAAGGACCTTTGACCAATGAAGTAGTGGTACCTTTCTGATCTGATGGACTTTGAACTTCTCTCTGTTCTTGTGGAACTCCATGAACTGGTGTTGAAGGTTCTGAACTTGATGGCACAGATGCTGTATCATTCAAAACCATTAACTCTTCCTCTGTAGGCTTTCCCACATAGTCTTCAGGTAGAGAATCATCAACTTCCATCATCTTTTCTTGAACTGGAGGTGCATGTTCTGAATGGCCTTCTGAGCTTAATTCATCATTGATCACAACATTTGAGGATTCCATGACTGTTTTAGTTCTCAGATTGTACACTCTGTATGCTCTACTGGTGGAAGAGTATCCCAGAAAATAACCTTTATCACTCTTAGCATCAAACTTCTCCAGGTTCTCTCTATCACGCAGAATGTAACAGTCACTGCCAAATATTCTGAAGTATTTCACTACAGGCTTCTTTCCTCTCCAGAGTTCATAGGGAGTTTACTTGGAATTTGGTCTGAAATACACCCGATTGAGAGTGTGACATGCAGTATTAACAGCTTCTCCCCAAAAAGATTTAGGCATCTTCTTATTATGGAGCATGACACGAGCCATTTCTTGTACAACTCTATTTTTCCTTTCCACAATTCCATTTTGTTGTGGTGTTTTGGGTGAAGAGAATTCCTGACGGGTGCCTTGATTATCACAAAATGTAGCCAGTTTGGTGTTCTCAAACTCTTTTCCATGATCACTTCTAATTCTGGCTATCACCGTTCCTTTTTCTACTTGCAATTTCTTGCACAGATGAATCATTTTTTCAGGAGCCTCAGCTTTATCTTTCAAAAGTACAACCCATGTGAATCTTGTAAAGTCATCCACAACAACTAGAATGTACTTCTTTCCACCTAAACTCTGAACTCTGGCAGGACCCATGAGATCAATATGCAGCAACTCCAAAGGTCTCGTAGTTTGAACATCAGCTACAGACGAATGTTTGGACTTCACTTGTTTACCCATCTGACATGGTCCACAGATGCATTTTTCAACTTTCTCAAACTTGAGCAACCCAATTACCGCATCACATTTTGAAATCTTCTCTAATTGCTTAAGGCTGGCATGTCCCAACCTTTGATGCCATAAGTCAACTTGATTGATTTTAGCACTGAAGCATTTGTTGCTTATACTTGGGGTGATACCATAACAATTGTCAGCTGTTCTCACACCAACACACATACAATCACCCCCTTCATCAAGTATTTCACATTCTTGCTTGGTGAAGAATACATTAAGTCCATTGTCACAAATCTGGCTAATGCTGAGTAAATTTGCCTTCAACCCATCAACATACCACACATCTTCAAAAACTGGTAGTCCTGGAATGTCCACAGTACCAATGCCTCTAATCACAGATTTACTTCCGTCTCCAAAGGTAACTGTACCAATCTTTCCTTCGAAGAGTGTCTTGAACAAAGCTTTATTTCCTGTCATGTGCCTGGAACAACCACTATCCAAATACCAAATAGATAATATGACAAACTGAAGAGAAGATTTTAGAGAAATCCATAGCAACAGGGGTCAAGGATCAGCTTAAAGATCAAAGGATCAAACAAAAAAGCTACCCGCTCTGATACCACTTGTCAGTTCGTTTAGACCCCTTAAACCCAACAGATTAACCTAGAGAATTAGCCAAGTTATTAACTTAGGTAATTTAATTAAAACTAGGTTAACACAGTTAAGCAAAAATGACAAAGCAGCGGAAAAATAAACAACACAAAGATCTGATGACCCAGGAAACCACACCGGTAAAAACCTGGGGAGGATTTGACCTAGCTATCCTCAAGGTAAACTGAATCCACTATGAAAGAATCGAAGTTTACACAATAGACTTAGACCACTAACGTCTTATTGCTACCCGAGTGTAGGAAACTTACTACCATGACCCCATGATAGCTCCGAGATCCACGGACTCCTTCTTTCCGGAATTCTTCAACAAATCCACAAGCGCACCTGCTTGTATATCTTTGTGTTCTCTTGATTCTGCAACTGTAACGATCTACACAACTCTTGACATAAATCTCAAGTTTGTAAACCCTAAGTGTATGTGAAGGTAAACACCTCTAGATCTCAAAGAAAGATTCACAAACACAGCAAAACAGAACTCTAAAAACGTGGCTAGGATTTTCCCTTTTATACTTAGGGCAAAACATAAAACCCTATACATTAAAACGGGCTTGGGCTGAGTTGGAATTTTCTGCAGAAAAACGTTCTGCACGATTTTTGATCGATCGAGTCTAATTTTCGATCGATCGAGTCATATAGAAAGTGAACAGTACTTCTGCATAAAAACTCGATTCCAACTTTACAATTAAACCCATACTTTGAGCAAGTCTAACACACGACTCAACATTGTTTTGATCATGGTTTGCCAACATACAAATTGAAGTTCTAAATACAGTAGTTCCTAATCTTTAGAACCTAACAGTTTACATGTGCACACACTTGGATGATAATATATCTATATGCTTGGAGGATGATGTGCTCATGCTGTTGGATGCTCGTGCACTCACATGCTTTGATGATCGTGCCTAAGAGGTACGTGTACTTAGGCCCTTAAATGCTAATATGCTTGTATGCTCACATATGTGTATGCTCTCACACTCACATGTTCAATTAAGTGTCATTCCTTCAGAGGACTTATTCATTAATTGTCATTAAGCACCATACCTTTGTTTATGTTTACATATGCACACACTTGGATGATAATATATCTATTTGCTTGGAGGCTGATGTGCTCATGCTGTTGGATGCTTGTGCACACACATGCTTTGATGATCGTGCCTAAATGCTAAGGTAAGTTCAATAAGATGTATGTATACTTGGATGCTTAAATGCTCATGTGCTTGTATGTTCGCAAACTTTGTTAATTACATACTCACATGTCTACATGATTTGATGATCACATGCTCCTATGTTCAAATGCTTCAATAAATACATGCTCTAATGTTCACATGTTTCAATGATCGTATGCTCACATGTCTACTTGTTTTGACGATCAGATACACACTTACCTGTATGCCATATGCCTCATTAGTTTGGACGCTTTGATGATCACATGCTCACATGCCCGTGTGCTATCATGCTTATATGTTCTTACATATTTGGTTGCTCACACGTCTACTTGATTCGATTATTGAATGCTCCCTTGCTCACATGCTTGATTGCTCACGTCTTTAGATGCTTACATGTTTGAATGCTCACACGCTTACATGCTCCAATGATGACATGCTCATATGCCTTGATGATTGCATGCTCCCATGCCCACATGCTTTCCTCTCATGCTTATATACTTTGATGATCCCATGTTCTCATACTCATATGCTTTGATGATCACATGTTCCTATGCTCACATGCATTGATATTCACATGTTTGATATCCACATACATGTGCAAAACCTTGATATGGAGGCCGAAGTGATCTTGCAGTTGAACATTTTGCACTCATTTGCTTTAGCGATTATGCTTGAATCTTTTGGTTAATGGGCGATAAGAGGTATGTCAACTTGGGTGCTCAAATGCTTGTATGCTGTTATGCTCACATGCTTGTATGCTGTTATGCTCACATGCTTGTATACTTTAATGCTTAAATGTCACTCCTTCTTAAGACTTATTCATTAATTCTAATAAAACATCAACCCTTTGTCTTGGATGGCGATATATCCATATGCTTAGAGGTTGATGTGCTTCTGCAGTTGGATGCTCGTGTACTCACATGCTTTTTTGATCGTGCTTAAATGCAAAGGTGATTGGATGGTATGATGTATGTATACTTGGATGTTTATGTTTTATAAGTTCACATACTGGGTTGATCACATGCTTACATGTCTATTTTGATGATATGTTCAAATGCTTTGATGATTACATGTTCCTATGTTCATGTACTTAGATAATCGTATGCTCCCATATCTACATGCCTTGATGATAATTTGCTCCCATGTTTACATGCTTTGACTATTACATGCCTGTGTGCCCCTAATGCTTATATGTTTGGATGATCACATGCTCATATACCCGTATGCTCTTATGCTCACATGTTCTTACATGCTTGGATTGTCACGTGTACATGCTTCGAAGATCGTATTCTCTCATGCTAACTCTTGGATGCTTACATGGTTGGATGCTCACACACTCACATGCTTTGATGAACACATGTTCCCAAGCTCACTTGCCTTGTTGACCATATGCTACTATGCCACATGTTTTGACGATAACATGCTCCCATGCACACATACGTTGATATTCACATGTCTGATATCCATACATGTGCACACACTTGGTTGATGATATGTCTTTATACTTGGGGCTTAAGTGGTCATGCAATTGCACGTCCGTACACCCAAATGCATTGATGATTGTGCTTGAATGCTGTGGTAATTGGGCTGTAATAGGTATGTATACTTGGGTGCTTTAATGCTCATATGTTTTTATGCTCACATGCTTGTATTCTCTCATGCTTAAATGCTCACATATTCAATTAAGTGTCACTCTTTCGTAAGTCTTATTCATTAATTTTCATTAAGCATCAACCCATTGTTTGTATCCTAATGTGCGCACACTAAGATGGCGATATATCTATATACTTGGAGGCTGATGTGCTCATGCAATTAGATGCTCGTTCAATCACATGCTTTGATGCTCGTGCAGTCACATGCTTTGATGCTTGTACTTAAATGCTTAGGTGATTGGACAGTAAGATGTATGTGTTCATAAATGCTTAAATGCACATGTGCTTGTATATTAATGTGCTTTGTTGATCACATGCTCATATATGTACTTGCTTTGATGATCACATGTTCACATGTTTACTTCCTTTAATGATCACATGCTCACATGTCTATTTGCTTTGATGATCATACTCCTAGGTTCACATGCTCTTATATTTACATGCTTTGATGATTGTATATCCCTATGTTTACATGCCTTGATGATTGTACGCTTCTATGTTTACATGCTTCGTTGATCCTATGCTCACATGCTCATACGCTCACATGATTTGATGATCATATGCTCTAATGCTCACATGATTTGATGATCACATGCTCTCACGTTAACATGCTTTGATGATCCCATTCTACCATGCTCATATACTTTGATGATCACGTGCTTCTATACTCACATGCATTGGTCTTTACATGTTCGATATCCACTCACATTTGTACCCATTTGGATAATGATGTTTATATGTTTGGAGGCTTAAGTGATCATGCAGTTAGACGATCGTGCGCACAAATGCTTTGACAATTGTGCTAAAATGGTGAGTTGATTGAGCAGTAAATGGTATGTGTACTTGTGTGCTTAATGCTCACATGCTTGTATGCATTCATGATCACATGCTTGTATGTTCATATGCTTTATTGATTACTAGCTGACATATATACTTGATTTGATGATAACATGTTCACATGTCTACTTGCTTTGATAATCACATACACCTTTGTTCACATGTTTTGTTGATTACATGTTGTATGTTCACGTGCAACTATGATCGTATGCTGTCTGCTTGCTTTGATGATCACATGCCAACTTGTCTGTATCCCTTCATGATTATATGCTTGAATGCTTTGATCCTTACCTACTCCTATGTTGTAATGCTTTGATGAGCAAATGCTCACATCCAATGACTTGCACATTTTTTATATTCACACACATGTACATACACTTGGATGATGAAATGTGCATAGACTTGAAGGCTAAAGTGTTCGTGTAGTTGGATGTTTGTGCGCTCATATGTTTTGACAATTGTGCTTGAATACTGAGGTGACTGGGAGATTAGAGGTATGTGCACTTGGGTGTTTAAATGTTCATATCCTTCTATGCACTCATGATCGCATACTTGTATATTCACATGCATTGTTGATAGCTAGCTCACATTTGTCATTGCTTTGATGATAACATTTTCACATGTCTACTTGCTTTGATAATCATATGATCCCACGTCTACCCGCTTTGATGATCACATGCCCACTTACCTCTATGCATTCGTGTTCCTATGCTTGGACACTTCGATGATTACAAACTCCTATGTTGAAATCCTTTAATGTTCACATGCATTAATATTCACATATTTGATATTCACACTTGATCGTGCTGAAATGCTAAGGTGATTAGGGAGAGTACACTATATGTTTAATTGCATGCTTGATTGATCACATTTTGGCCAAAATTGGAAATTAAGTCTATTTTCCTAACTATATAGTTAGTAGAAACAGTTTTAAAAGTATATATTTTACTAATATTTCGAGTCTGAAAGACTCGATTTTGGCCTATAAATTGAGTCTCAAAGACTCGATTTTCATGGCCTACTCACGACTGATGTGGCATTTTTTTTACATGGCGTTCACTTGAGTTTCTAAGACTCGATTTATAACCCTTTACAAAACAAAATAGTGTAAGCACACCCTTTACACCTTCTCATTAGAGGAAAAAAAAAAACCCAGAAACAAAAACGTGGGTGTCAGTCGAAGATCATGTCATCCTCTCTTCCGCTCTCTAGAATACGCCGCTAAACCAACAAGCCACTGGCCTCTCCTCCACCTTGCCGCCACCTCAACGGGCTGTAGATTACACAAACGAAACCCAGAAATCACTGGCCTCTCCTCCACATGCGTTGCCACTCAATCAGCCTTATTTTTCACCCTCCGTCGTCACCAACAACAGTGAGATTGATTGGTTTTTTGGGTTTTATTTTTCTGGATTTCCGGGTTTTATTTTTCTGGTTTTCTGGGTTTCATTTTTCTGCATTTTCTGGATTTTACTTTTCTGGTTTTCTGGGTTTTTTGGGTTTCATTTTTCTGGGTTTTAATTTTCTGGTTTTTGGGTTTTAATTTTTTGGTTTTCTGGGTTTCATTTTTCTGCATTTTCTGGGTTTTATTTTTCTAGTTTTTTGGGTTTCATTTTTCTGGGTTTTAATTTTCTGGGTTTTCTGGGTTTCATTTTTTTGGGTTTCATTTTTCTGGGTTTCATTTTTCTGGTTTTTTGTGTTTTATTTTTCTAAGTTTTATTTTGTGGGTTGATTGGGTGGGATTGAATGTGATGGTGGTTGGGTTGTGGTAGTCCGGTGGTGGTTAGGTTCTGTTATTTTAGCCACTAACAAATGTGCTTAAAACATTATACTTGTTTTGTTTAAAGGGTTATAAATTGAGTCTAAGAGACTTGATTTTCAGGTGGACGCCACATGAAAAAATGCCACATTAGACATGATCAGACCGTGAAAACCGAGTCTTTGAGACTCGATTTATAGGCCCTAAATCGACTCTTTTAAACTCGAGATGTCAATAAAAAATATAATTTGGTAACAGTTCCTACTAATTATATTGTTTGAAAAACAGGGTTAATTCCCAATTTTGGCCCTCACATGTTTGATGGCTCACATGTTCACATGTTTGATGGCTCACATGTTCACATGCTTGATGGCTCACATGTTCACATGCTTTGATGATCACATGCCATGATAATCACATCTCGCATGGTCAAATGCTTTGATGATGACAATTGTGCTTGAATGCTAAGGCGATTGGGTGGTAAGAGGTATGTGTACTTTGGCGTTTAAATGCTTATATGCTTATATGCTCACATATGTGTGTGCTCTCACATTTACATGTTCAATTAAGTGTCACTCCTTCAGAGGACTTATTCATTAATTGTCATTAAGCGCCATACCTTTCTTTATGTTTACATGTGCACGCACTTGGATGATAATATATTTATATGCTTGGAGGCTGATGTGCTCATGCTGTTGGATGCTCGTGCACTCACATGCTTTGATAATTGTGCCTAAGAGGTATGTGTACTTGGGCGCTTAAATGCTAATATGCTCATATACGTGTATGCTCTCACACTCACATATTCAATTAAGTGTCACTCCTTCGAAGGACTTATTCATTAATTGTCATTAAGCACCATATTTTTGTTTATGTTTACCTATTCACACACTTGGATGATAATATTTCTATATACTTGGAAGCTGATCTGCTCATGCTGTTGGATGCTCGTGCACTCATATGCTTTGATGATCATGCCTAAATGCTAATGTGATTGTTCGGTAAGTTAATGTATGTGTATTTGAATGCTTAAATGCTCATGCGCTTGTATGTTCACAAACTTTGTTAATTACATACATGTTTACATGATTTGATGATCACATGCTCCTATGTTCAAATGCTTTGATAAATACATGCTCCAATGTTCACATGCTTCAATGATCGTATGCTCCCATGTCTACATGTTTTGACGATCAGATACACACTTGCATGTATGACGTATGCCTCATTAGTTTGGACGCTTTGATGGTCACATGCTCACATGCCCGTATGCTATCATGCTTATATGTTCTTGCATGTTTGGTTGCTCATATGTCTACTTGATTCGATTATCGTATGCTCGCTTGCTCACATGCTTGATTGCTCACGTCTTTTGGATGCTTACATGTTTGAATGCTCACACGCTTACATGCTCCGATGATCACAGGCTCCCACGCTTATATGCCTTGATGATCGCATGCTCCCATGCCCACATGCTTTCTCTCATGCATATATACTTTGATGATCCCATGTTCCCATACTCATATGCTTTGATAATCACATGCTCCCATGCTCACATGCATTGATATTCACATGTTTGATATCCATACACTTGTGCACACTTGGATATGTCTGTATGCTTGGAGGCCGAAGTGATCTTGCAGTTGAACTTTTTGCGCTCATTTGCTTTAGCAATTGTGCTTGAATCTTGAGGTTAATGGGCGATAAGAGGTATGTGAACTTGAGTGCTCAAATGCTTGTATGCTGTTATGCTCACATGCTTGTATACTCTCATGCTTAAATGTCACTCCTTCTTAAGACTTATTCATTAATTCTAATTAAACATCAACCCTTTTTTTGTATCCACATGTGCACACATTTGGATGGCGATATTATCCTTGTGCTTAGAGGCTGATGTGCTTCTGCAATTAGATGCTCATGCATTCACATGCTTTTTTTATCGTGCTTAAATGCAAAGGTGATTGGACTGTATGATGTATGTGTACTTAGATAATTATGTTTTATAAGTTCACAAACTAGGTTGATCATATGCTCACATGTCTACTTTGATGATATGTTCAAATGCTTTGATGATTACATGCTCCTATGTTCACGTACTTAGATAATCGTATGCTCTTATGTCTACATGCCTTGATGATCATTTGCTCCCATGTCTACATGCTTTGACTATTACATGCTTGTGTGCTATGCACATATGTTTGGATGATCACATGCTCACATACCCGTATGCTCTTATGCTTACATGTTCTTACATGCTTGGATTGTTATGTGTACATGCTTCGAAGATCGTATTCTCCCTTGCTCACTCTTGGATGCTTACATGCTTGGATGCTCACACACTCATGCTCTGATGATCCCATGCTCCCAAGCTCACATGTCTTGTTGACCATATGCTAATATGCCACATGTTTTGATGATAACATGCTTTCTTGCACACATACATTGATATTCACATGTTTGATATCCATACACGTGCACACACTTGGTTGATGATATGTCTCTATGCTTGGGGCTTTAAGTGGTCATGCAATTGCACGTTCATATGCTCAAATGCATTGATGATTGTGCTTGAATGCTGTAGTATTGGGCTGTAATAGGTATGTATACTTGGGTGCTTTAATGCTCATATGCTTTTGTGCTCACATATTCAATTAAGTGTCACTATTTCATAAAACTTATTCATTAATTTTCATTAAGCATCAACCTATTGTTTGTATCCTAATGTACGCACACTGGGATGACGATATATCTATATGCTTGGAGGCTGATATGCTCATGTAGTTGGATGCTCGTTCAATCACACGCTTTGATACTCGTGGAATCACATGCTTTGATGCTTGTACTAAATTCTTAGGCGATTGGACACTAAGATGTATGTGTTCATAAATGCTTAAATGCATATGTGCTTATATATTGACATGCTTTGTTGATCACATGCTCATATATGTACTTGCTTTGATGATCATATGTTCACATGTCTACTTCCTTTAATGATCACATGCTCACATGTCTATTTGCTTTGGCGATCACGCACTCCTAGGTTCACATGCTTCGATGTTCACATGCTCCTATGTTTACATGCTTCAATGATCGTATACCTCCTATGTCTATATGCCTTGATGATCGTATGCTTCTATGTTTACATGTTTTGACAATCACATGTCTACATACTTCGATGATCTTATGCTTACATGCTCTGAATGCTCATACGCTCATATGATTTAATGATCATATGCTCTAATGCTCACATGATTTGTTGATCACATGCTCCCACGTTAACATGCTTTGATGATACCATTCTCCTATGCTTATATACTTTGATGATCGAGTGCTCCCATGCTCACATGCTTTGCTATTCACATGTTCAATATCCACTCACATTTGTACCCTTTTGGATAATGATATGTTTATATGTTTGGAGGCTTAAGTGATCATGCAGTTAGACAATCGTGCGCACAAATGCTTTGATGATTGTGCTAAAATGATGAGTTGATTGGGTAGTAAAAGGTATGTGTAATTGGCTACTTAAATGCGTAGATGCTTGTATGCTCACATGCCTAAATTGTCTTGCGCTCACATGCTTGTATACTTTTATGCTTAAAAATTCACATGTTCAATTAAGTGTCACTCCATTATAAGACTTTTTCATTAATTATCACTAATTATCGAACCTTTGTTTGAATCAACATGTTCACAAGCAGTTGGATGAAAATAAATCTATATTCTTGGAGGCTGATGTGCATATGTAGTTTGATGCTCGTGCAGGCACATCCTTGGATGATCTTGCTTAAATGCTCATGTGCTTGTATATTCACATGCTTCGTTGATCATATGCTCACATGCTCATATGTCTCCTAGGTTCATATGATTTGATGTTTACAAGCTTTAGTGATCACATGCTCCTATGTTGATGCGAACCTCAATCGACTCGCTTTGAGACCCAACAAACAATATTGGAATATTGCCCAAGAAAGCTAAAATTCAGATTTGATAGAAAACCCAGACCCAACGTTTATAAGAGAAACGCGAACCAAAGGTATAAGTAACAGACCTTGACCCAATGATTATAAAGGAATCACGAACCAAAGGTATAAGTTTGAACGCCACAAGGAAGAACCCTTGATAAGTTCACCTTTTCTGATTTTTATTCAATAATTCTATCCAAAAAACGTTTACAGACTTAGGAGTCTATTTAAAGGCTCCATAAAACTTGACAGACAAGAAAATATATTCCAAAATAACTCCTAATTGATACCTTACCATATCAGGAATCAAATTTAACCTAAAAAACATTAAATGCACCTAAAAACAGGGAAATAAATCACCTAAACCTAAAATAACGTTTTTTACATAAAAATACCAAAAAATAATAAATTACAGTAATTAAATAGTAAATTTGTGTTCTGCATCAAACCCCTCCACTTGAAACAAACTCGTCCTCGAGTTGATCTTTGAAATCTGAAATCTTCCACTCCAAATAAACAAATACTTCGAATGCTTTAATAACTTGATCCGGTTCTGAAACTTGAATGCTTCATAAAGTGTAGTATAAAATTTCTTCTCACCTACTTTCAATTTATTTGCAACATCAATCAACAAAGGGTTGATAATAAAATTAAAATTTTCTACTCCAAGAAAATCAACATATTGTATTGTCATCTTCAACAAATCATCTGAGACTTGAGGATTGTGAGTTGTGGACTCATCCTCATATTTGACCTCAATTGAATCTTCCACAATGTTCTCAATAATTACCATCTCTTTTTTTTCACTTTTTTTTTGAGCTTGGTGCTCGATTTTAACCTGATTTTAGAACCTGTGCTCTGATACCAAATGATGCGAACCTCAATCGACTCGCTTTAAGACCCAACAAACAATATTGGAATATTGCCCAAGAAAGCTAAAATTCAGATTTGATAGAAAACCCAGACCCAACGTTTATAAGAGAAACGCGAACCAAAGGTATAAGTAACAGACCTTGACCCAATGATTATAAAGGAATCACGAACCAAAGGTATAAGTTTGAACGCCACAAGGAAGAACCCTTGATAAGTTCACAGTTCTTGAAGAACCAAAGAGAAGAGCAAAGCCTCACCTTTTCTGATTTTTATTCAATAATTCTATCCAAAAAACGTTTACAGACTTAGGGGTCTATTTAAAGGCTCCATAAAACTTGACAGACAAGAAAATATATTCCAAAATAACTCCTAATTGATACCTTACCATATCAGGAATCAAGTTTAACCTAAAAAACATTAAATGCACCTAAAAACAGGGAAATAAATCACCTAAACCTAAAATAACGTTTTTTACATAAAAATACCAAAAATAATAAATTACAGTAATTAAATAGTAAATTGTGTTCTGCATCATATGTTCATATGCTTTAATGATTGTATGCTTCCATATCTACATGTCTTGATGATCGCGTGCTCATGCTTACATGGTTGTATACCCTCATGTGTAATTGCTCGTGTTCAATCAAATGTCTCTCTTTTATATGCCTTATTGATTAATTTTCATTAAGCATCAACCCTTTGTTTATATCCACATTTGCACACAATTGGATGATCATATGCTTGTATACTCACATGCGTGTATACCCTTATGCTTGAATGCTAACATGTTTGAATCCTTACTCGCTCACATGCTCCCATGCTCACAAGCTTTAACGTTCACATGCCTCTACGATTGCACGCTCATGTTTATTGGCTTTGATGATCACATGCCAACTTGCCTGTATGCCTTCATACTCATGCTATGATGCTTTGATGATTACCTGCTCCTATGTTCAAATTCTTTCTTGATTGCATGCTCATAAGCTTTGATATTCACATGTTTGATATCCACACACATGTGCACACAATTGGATAAAGAAATGTCTATAGGCTTGGAGGATTAAGTGAATGTGTGGTTCGACGTTCGTGCGCTCAAATGCTTTGAAGATTGTGCTTGAATGCTGAGGTGATTGGGGGATTAAAGGTAAGTGTACTTGTGTGCTTAAATGCTCATATGCTTCAATGCTCTCATGATCACACGTTTATATGTTATTGTATGTTACATGCTTTGTTGATAGCCAACTCACATTTGTCATTACTTTGATTACAACATTCTCACATGTCTACGTGCTTTGATGATCATAGGATCCCTTGTCTACTTACTTTAATGATCACATGCTTTGATGTTGACATGCTTCTTTGTCACATTTTTCGATGATTTTATGCTCCGAAGCTAACCTGCATTGATGATCACATGCCCACTTTCCTGTATGCCTTTATGCTCATATGCTTGGACGCTTTGATGATTACCCCTATGTAAAAATGCTTTGATGATTGCATGCTGACATGCATTGATATTCACATGTTTGATATCCACACACATGTGCACACACATGGATGATAAAATGTCTATAGGCTTGAAGACTAAAGTGATCACGTATTTTCATTCATGCACTCGAAAGCTTTGACAATTATATATTGAGGTGATTGGGAGATTAGAATTATGTGTACTTGGTGCTTAAATGCTCACATACTTGTATGTTCACATGCTTTGTTGATTACATGCTTCTATGTTCACATGCCTCCATGATCGTATGCTCCCATGTCTACTTGCTTTGATGATCAAATGCCCACTTGCTTGTATGTCTTCATGCTCATATGCTTGGATGCTTTGATGATTACCTACTCCTATGTAGAACTTTGATGATTGCATGATTTGACCACACACGTGCAAACACATGGATGAAGAAATGTATATAGGCTTGAAAACTAAAGTGATCATGTATTTGCATTCACGAGCTCAAATGCTTTGACGATTGTACTTGAATACTGAGGTTATTGGGAGATTAGAGGTATGTGCACTTGGGTGCTTAAGTGCTCATATGCTTCTATGCTCTCATGATCACATGTTTCAATGTTCATATGCTTTGTTGACAACCTGCACACATTTGTCATTGCTTTGATGATAACATTCTCTCACACACACACACACACACACACATATATATTTCTTTATTTTAATACCTCTTGATGCTACAATTGCTTCCTTTTTTGTTATCCTCTATATTTTTTCCTAATTTTGTTTCGGCATTATTAGCTTTTGGCTAATGAATTTATGTTCTGAACTCATAACAGATTGTTCTAAATGAAGTGGCTCCTAGACCTATGATAGTGGCCATCACACAATTAAGTCTTGCTACACCTCACAATTTGAACAACATTTGCAAGTTGTTGTTGGACTTCCACTTGGTAAGCCATCAATGAAATCTCCTGCTGATGTCATGTACAATATACTGGGTGAAGATGAGGTGAAGAATTTCTTTTTATTTTTTATTTATCTAATATATAAAATGAATATAGCATGAAGCTGAAATCATTCGTTTCTTTCAGAACCTATTTCTGTAACATACTTTCACTGAAAATATTCTGCTTGAAGTTTGTTGAAGTTGCAACTAGAAGTCTGCGCTTGAGCTTGATGACTTTGTAGACCATTGTGAATAACGAAATTTTAAGAAATTACAATTAATAAAAATCAAACGTTTGGTTTGTCCTGGTTCTCATTAACTGATTTTCAGTTCTTAAATTATTTTATCTTGGAAAACTCGATAATGTTAGTAAAGAAAGTAAATTGGAACATCAATGTACAACAAAATGTTTGAAATGTCTTTATTCAACATAACTATCTTTCACTACCCCCTCCCCCCACATGTCAAATGTCTCTCTTTTATTTATTTATTTATTAAATTTCAGGGAGAGCCAGGTTTTATTTTAGCTCATCAATTGATTAGAAGGGCATTGAGTATCCCTGGGGTTACTGTTCAGCATAACTATCTTTCACTACCCCCTCCCCCAAATATCAAATCTCTCTTTTATTTATTTATTTATTAAATTTCAGGGTGAGCCTGGTTTTATTTTAGCTCATCAATTGATTAGAAGGGCATGAATATTCCTAGGGCTACTATTCATTTGTATGACAAGCCAGGTATGTGAATTTCTTTTTCCTCTCTCTCTCTCTCTCTCTCACACACACACACACACACACACACACACACACACACATACACACTACTTGACATTTTCCCACATTGTCTTAATGACTTGGCAGAAATGTGAAAGCAGCAAAAGATGGGCCATGTCACAATTGTTGGGCCTTCCATGGGTGATGTGGAAGAGCGATTAAAATCAATTTTGAAGGAAGAATTCTGATTTTCAGGCTGTAGGTAATTGCACTAGGGACTTCTCATATTTATTTACTGAATGTCACGATGCTGGTTAACCAAAAAGCAAGTTTTCTCTAGGAGGCACAAATGTTTTTGGAAGTTGTGGTGAGATGTTTGCATCTATGCTATCAATTGAATTTGATTTTGGTGCATCTTTTTGGAGCATATTTCCTTAAGTTAGTGATTGCTTCAATTGAATTTATTTATTCAATGTTTTACATTTTCTTACATAAAAATATTCCTACATGCTACACCCACACTACGTGGGGTAGTTTCCAGAATAATCAGCACTAATGCTACTTTAAATTTTCATGCTATGAGCTTTGGGTTATTATATTTTGCATAAAAAAGTCTTACTCTGGCTTAGG
The DNA here is from genome assembly GCA_033629205.1 of Lithocarpus polystachyus. NCBI lineage: Eukaryota > Viridiplantae > Streptophyta > Magnoliopsida > Fagales > Fagaceae > Lithocarpus > Lithocarpus polystachyus. The sequence goes on from CM066165.1 coordinate 60,884,043, forward strand.
ATGGAAAAGTGACAGTGGAGGGAGGGAAATTACCATAAGATTTTATTTTTAAGAGGCATGGATTCTAAACCGTTTGGAGATTACAATTAATCATTTCCATTTAAAAAAATTGATTTAATTCTCCTTTTACCAAGATATTGCTTTTGTCAGTCTTCAATCTTCATTTCTGATTTTTATTCTCTTGTGGGGTGGGGCTATCACCGATCTTTTATATAGTTAGACCCTTATTATGTTGATGGTTGCAAGTGTTTTCCTTTTGTTTGAAGTTTACATGCCTTAAGTTTTGATTTTGAAAGTTTGTTACACTCAAATTGTGTTTATGTTGCTCCCATTTTGAATGCAGTAACAACACATGTTGGGATCATTATGGGTTCTGATTCAGATCTTCCTGTTATGAAGGATGCTACAAGGATTTTGAATATGTTTGGTGTGCCTTATGAGGTGACTTCTAATGAACTACAGGGTCTATTTTGGAATTCAGGAGTTATTGATCATTTAATTTTATTTTCTTGCATATTCTAGGTCTACCTTAACAAATTATAATATGCAGGTGAAAATAGTTTCAGCTCACTGGACCCCTGAAATGTTGTTTTCTTATGCCTCATCTGCCCTGGAGAGAGGCATTCAAATTATCGTTGCTAGTGCTGGAGGTGCAGCCCACTTGCCAGGCAAGTTTATCTGAACAATGCTCCATATATTGTTTCGAAGTTGCTTTACATGTCTCACTGGAATTAATTGAGCTTTGTTGTGACTTGCAGGTATGGTAGCTGCACTCACTTCTAAATTATTACATTTATGGGATGGGTAAGTGTTGTAAAGATCCAGTATCCTATGAATACAATTTTAGTTCTAAAAAACTAGGGCATTTAAATTGGATGTCTGAATGCTGGAGTCTTAGGGATGCCCTTTTTCTGGTTTTTATAGTTGCTTATCCTTGATTAATTAATGTGTTACTTTCTTTGATGAAAGAAATTCTATTTTAATCCTTTGGGATGTGTTTTCTGGCAGAGAGAATTACTATTATCTTTTATTGTTATTTACAATTACCGCATATATTTTTCCTTGGCACAAAAATACTATTGAAATATTTTTAAGCCATGTTGATGGAGGCAGTATTTTTAAGCCATGTTTATGAGGTGAAGAATTTTTTTTTTTTTGAATTAATTTAATTAATAGGTGCTTGGAGCCAAAAAAAAAAAAAATCATGGGTGCTGAATATCTATGTCACTAAATAAAAAATCATAGGTGCTGAATTTCTATAAAACCAAAAAAAAAAAAAAAAAAAAATCATTGGTGTTGAATATCTAAATACCTGAATGGTACCTATCAAAAAACAAAAAACATATGAATGGTGCAAGCATGTAGACGCTTGCTTAATCATGTTGAGATTTGCACAATGAGTTTCATTGCCTTAAAACATTGTCCAATTTTAGAGCCTCAGAAAAGATGGTGCTTCATTCATTATCTCAAGTTCATATTTGATTTCTACTTGCACTTTTTTTTTTTTTTTTAGTATTTGATCAGTATTAAGAAGTTTTATTGAAAAAGGAGAAATAAGAAACAATTTCCTTGGTACACAGGGAGTTCACAAGGAAAATTTAATCACCACAGAGGTTTAATTTTTATTTATTCCTTTGATGATTATGCAGATGCCAAGGGGTGTTCCAGTTGCAACAGTTGCAATAAACAATGCTGCCAATGCAGGTTTGCTCACAGTAAGGATGATGGGGATTCGTGATGCTAACCTTATTGGCAAGGTGGGTTTTTTCTCTCTCCCTCTCTGGAAGTAATGCAAAACTTTGTGTTGGGTATGAAACCAAGAAAAAAAAAACTTGAGTTCATAAGTCTGGCATGAGCTGATTCTGGAATAATATCCTTTGCAGAATGAGCCAGTATCAAGAAGACACAAGAAATGATGTCTTGAGAAAGCAGAGAAGTTGGAAAAGAATGGTTGGGAGTCCTATTTGAATCCATAAGTACATAATTGCTTTGCCAGCCATATGCATGATTTTTGTGAGTTTGATACACTATGGAAGTTCAAGTTTGGAGAACACATTACCACAGCAAAATTTGGAATTAACTAAAGAATATATCCAAAGCAGATCAATACATGTAGGATGAATGCAAAAATGTGTTAACAGAAAAAAGTTCAAGTGAGGATGGAACTGGCAATTTTGCTTCAATTTTGAGAGATCAAGAAGGAAAGGAAGTACAGAAAACAGAGGGCGTTTGTGGGACTAGGAAGAAGCTTGTATCCATTGTAGTTGCTATAAGGGGTTCACTGTAGCAGTTAAGTTGAATGAGTTAGAAGAACTTTTTATCCCTTTAGTTGCATAAGGGTGCTCTATTGACCTTAATATTTAGATGGTAATCAATGATTTGTTACAGCATTGAGTTCTTGTACGTTTACGATGAACGATTTTTCTAACTGGTCTCAAGCAATTGTTCAGCCATTGAAGGCCAGTGAGTTGCTCAATTCAAATCTATGATATCTATTGGTAGGCTTAAGCTTGTCTTTGGATGGTGGCACAACCATATGTTAATTGGATTGAAATATGGATTTGAATACATCATAGACTATTCTTGTTATTCTTCTGGATAAAAACCCGGAGAATCTTACACTGCAGATTTCTTGGAGAGTTCTAATCATGGAAGTTCATATTGTTTTCTTGTACCTTGCAATGTTATTACTAGTTTAAAGTTATATCTGGGGAGTAATCTAAAAGATTAAGACCAGTCCAATTTTAATTGAAAGTGGCAATCCCATGTTATTTTTCACTTGTCAATGAATAAAGGCAGACCATCAAGGCAGATTAGTTTAGTAAATATAGGAGATTAAACTTGTTCAACAAAAATTTTCTAGGTAAATTTAAGGGAGATGAAGGATTATTCTGTGTAACCCACTTGCTACACCTATAAAAGAAAGGACAGAATAAAAAGTGCTGAACTTTGAAGGCTAGGAAGTGATATTAGTACATGGTACGCAAGCTTCCCAACATATTTTATTTTTATAAGCCAATTTTTTAAAACATATAAATAACCAATCTTGACATTCATGAGTAAAGAATAAAGATTATTATTTATCAGATACTAAGTTATAATTAAGTAATTAATATAAGGACAAAGTTTGGCACTAACTTCCCTTAAAAAAAAATTAATATTACTACATATTTTGAAAATCTAACTATTGCATTACACTTTCTTTAGGCTTTTAACGGGTTTGGTTTATCTCCAATACTTTTTCAACTGGATATCTTCTTTTGTTCTAAATATACAATAGCAAATGGTAGTGAGTTTTAATCTCCACATTTTATTTTGTTAGTAGGTGATGTAGCAGTTTCTCATTAAAACAAAATGAGATTTTAGTTAAAAAAGTATTGAAGGTAAGCTAAATCCGCTTTCAACACACAGGTCAAATTCTGTGCCAATCATATTTTATTTATTATATGAACTATAAGTTTTTTTTATAAATAATTTGATTACAAAAACTAACAATTTAAACAATTGATTGACATTGTTATTAATTTTTGATATTCTGAAAATTTTGCAAGCATGGAAGATATAAGAAGAAAATGTAATTTTTTTTTTTTTTTGAGGAAGAGAAGAAAATGTAATTTAATGGTGGATTTTTCAAAATCACATCAAATAAAAAAATATTAAGTGAAGTTATAACTTTAAGCTATAATTAAGTTTGTACCCAAACTTTGTACTTAATATATAACTTTACTTTATGTTGAACGTCGCTATTGACAGCCATTTTCAAAATGGCTAAATACCATCATTGGCCAAAATAATTAGTGTTCTACCACTGTTTGCGAAATATTTAACAATTTACCACGTGTTTAAAACTCGAGTTTGACATGTAACTCAAATTTCAAAAACCTTAGTCTTTGAAAATAGAAAACAAAAACTATTATCAAACATAACCTTAACTGTTACTGCATTATAAGCTTGTAGCGTGTTGCTGCTAGTGGTCTTTCTTTTCCTTTGGGCATTAGAACTTCTTTTCATTTTCCCCTAGATGTTTTCAGGGTATGTACTCACTTGTATATGTTTTCGGGCTTTGGCTCTTTTACTCAATACAATATCTATCTTCTATCTAAAAATATATCGCAAATTGAAAAGTACCGAGTTTTTTTTTATATATTTTTTTATCAATTAAGATTTTTTATCAACTTCTAAATTATAAGAATTTGGATTGTAATCAAATTAAGATTTTTATAAGCTTAGAAATTACAAAGAAAAAAGATAAGAACAATATATATATATATATATATATATGTGTGTGTGTGTGTGTGTGTGTGTGTGTGTGTGTGTGTGTAATTTAAATCTAAAAACAATTTCTAATACACTAAATGTAAAAAGATTAGGATTAGATAGATTAGTTGAAAATTTTGGATTGTATCAAATTAAGATTTTTATCAACTTAGAAATTATAGGAGAAGAAAATTTATATATATTTTTAAAATCTAAAAATCTTTTTTTTTTTTGCAATATGGTGAAGTCACTTGGCGCAACCACGGTTTAAACCCAACTTTTATTCTATAGTACTAGTCTCACCACACGCGCTTTATGCGAGTGATGAGGCTTTATTTATTTTTAGTGGCCCTATTTTGTAGCAACAAAAAAATGTGTTTTATTTTATATATATAATTTTTATTTTGAAAATTTAATTTATAAGTGGATAAAGTAATTTGAAAATCAACAAGAGAGTGACCCTATTTTTTAGGCAATATTTTAGTAGGAGTTAGAGTTGTATTTTTACCGGATTGTCTTTTAGTTTTGTCTCTATTTAAACATAAGGATGTAGGGGCATTTTAGAACCATGAAAATGAAGAATCCAAATAGGGGAAGCCCCTGTTGATTTTCAAATTGCTTTATCCATTTATAAATTAAAATTTCAAAATAAAAATTCAGACTAAGATGTTTGGGCAGGAAGTCTCACCGTGTTGCAGAAAGTTCAGACTAACCAATTTGATTTTATGTAGCTTTTTGAATCTGTTGCAAACAGGTTATGTACAACAAAGATGGAGCTCTTCCTTGTTCAAGCTTGGCTCATATGGAATCAAAGGAACGTGGTTGTACATGGAGGACATATGAAGGACCCGCGGTGGTTGAATAATAGAGCAGCTGAACTATTAGAAGAATACAAGAAAGCTTAAGCAAATATTGTCATCTCAAATGCAGCACCAAGAAGCAACAGCTACTAGCAGCCCCCTGTGCAGGATGTCTACAAATTGAATTTTGACGCAGCAGTCTTCTCGGATTTAAATTGTTTTGGTGTTGGCACAATAATTAGAAATCATGCAGGTGAGGTGATGGCTAGTATGTCGGCAAAGGGAGAATATGTGCATAACAGCGATGAAGTAGAAGCATTGGCATGTCGTAAAGCCTTGGAATTTGCTATTGAAGCTGGATTCTCAAACCTGGTAATTGAGGGAGATAATTCAAATGTCATGAGAGCACTTTCGGCATTTGCAGTAAATAATTCCTTGTATGGACATATAGTAGATGGCATTAGATTTTAATTTTGGGTTGGCAGTTTGTTGCTCTTAGCTGTGTAAAAAGGGAAGGGAACATGGTGGCTCACTCCTTAGCTAGATTTGCTAGGAACATTGTGGATGATATGTACTGGATGGAGGATGAGCCCCCACCTGCTGTAGATGCTTTTCATTATGACCGTTTACATATTAATGAATGAGTCAATCGTTCGTTTTCAAAAAAAAAATTATATATATAAAATAAAAAGCACATGTTTTTTTTTTCCCTACAAAATAGGACCACTAAATAAAAAAAAAAAAAGCCTCATCGTACGCGCGAAGCATGTGTGATAAGGCTAGTACTATATAATAAAAGTTGGGCTTAAATCATATACAATATAATAAAAGTTGACTTAGAAGCCGTGGTTGCACCAAGTGATTTCACCATATTGCAGAAATATTTTTAGATTTTTATGTAACTGTGTTTAAAGACTTCGATTGACTTGGACGCATATAAAATCTTCATTTTATATTCATCTCATCCCATGCCTCACCTAGCTTAATTCATAACATCAGATATATTTATAATGTTTTGCCTTCTCTTCTCTTCTTGGGTATCAAATTCAAATGGGGTGTTTAGGTTGGGAGTATCAATAGTTTTGTCTTCTAGTTCTACTTTCCTTGCTCTTTCATTTTCCATCTTCTTCCTTGTCTTCAGTCTCACCCTGCTCCGCTCTACTCCATTTTAATCACTCTCTTTCTCTTCATAGAGATGCTTCTTAGATTTGTGATATTTCATATCCAAAGACAACCTCTTGGAAGGAGGATAAGGACTGCTGTACTTGGGATGACGTCATCTGTAACACCCCAAACCCAAAGCAAGGATTTAGATGTTTAACTTGTCTTAGAAATAATCAACAATGATATAATGGAACAGAGCGTAATATTAATCCTCAAATAAACTTCTAAGATATCAATGATATATTATTCTTGTATGAAAAATCTCCAGATAACATCTCAACATAGTTCCAAAAAATAATCTCATTGTCCTGAAACAATTTTTCTAAAACAACTCAGCAACTATCCAAGCTCCAAACGCAGTCATCAATCTAAGGCTCCACTGATCTACCACCAAAAGACACTCCATAACTCTAATCTGAAAGGATGGAAAAAGGGGTGAGCTAGAGGCTCAATAAGAGACTACAAACATGAGGATGTCTTTCAAAACAAAACGATAATATCATTGACAAAATATAGTCATCACGATACAATTAAAATTAGTTTAAACTGTAATATAATATATTCTATAAATCTGTGAAAATAAAACACTTCACTATAACGCTGTAAACATTAATAAAATAATAACCACATTTATATGCCAATATGCACCAAATAGGTAGAAACACTTTATTATGAAAATAAACAATTTTCCACCTGAAAGAACAGTAGCAATTAAATAGTAATCTCATATGAAAAATATTAGTCAAACACAGACAAAAGCTGCTAAACACTCGGTGGGTGATTTCCCATGGGAACAATAACACTAACCTCAAAGAGGCAACACTAGCTCCGAAGAGCAACAATAACACTGCACCACACCACACTAACACTACTTCGGCCGAAGACCAACACTTAACCCTGTGTTGGCAAAGGTTGCAGACTGTCTAGTTGACCATTTGAAACACTCTTGACATATATAGTTTCACAATAATATACAATAAATAATAGAGTTTGAGTATGTATAAAGCACTAACAATGGTATAAGTCTCTGAAACTTCACTTTTGCAATTATGTGTATGTATATATATATAAATATATTTTTTTTTTACCACAATTATATATATATATATATATATATACATAAAAATATATACGTCTTGAGAGACGTCATGTGTTGAAGTCTACTTACCTCAAATCACCAAGACACGATAGATCTCAACTATCCAAACTGATGTCACTTGAACCTAATACACAAATAGATATTTTTGCTGCGTTAAGCCATACTTACACTTTTATATAAACATTAGTGCTATCCTTTTCTAAAATCACACATGGGCCCATATAGACATAATTACATATTAGAACCTAACCATGTTTCTAACCAAAGGCCCTTAGTATTAAATTCATTACCACCATATCCGAATTAATCCACCAGCACCAATAATACTTACATCTCATGAAAGTGTATGTAAATTTGATATAGGAAATTTGATTTCAATGGGGTATTAGATCACATGTAGTTGTCTGACTCATCAATCAATATATATAACCAAGGCAGCAACAATGCTTCGTTTAATTCAAATCTTAATATATATAAACTTGAACTGATACCATGGTTTGTACATTAGCACATTAATATATATATATATATATATATACATATATATATATATATATATATATATTAATCAATTCATGAAGTTAGGCCTTGAAACCTTGATAACATATAATTATATTAAGCAAGACTAACAATAGTACACATTTACCATACAATCATACATGTATCACTAGCCAAAATTCAAATGCTACTTGATACAATATAATAACCAACGTAATAATCATCCCTGGTGTGAACTCGAAATCATCATGTTTCATAAAGGCAATTTATGCATATATATATATATATATATATATATATATATTCATGCCGCAACCCTAATCTATGATATATATATGCCGCAACCCTAATCTATGATATATATATGCCGCAACCCTAATCTATGATAGATGAGATGAACACCACGTGCCAATGAAGATTTGACTCAGAAAAATTGAATAAAAAAAAAAAAAAATTTATTGCATGACCAATTAACTCCCATGAAATTCCACTTCTATGCGACTAGTATTAAAACTCTAAAATTGCACTAGAAAGAGACCAACGTGAATGTGAAATTTCCAGCAAAACACAATTTCAGCCATCTCAATACCACACAATCGAATATCAGTTGCTGAAAATTACCTTGATGTCGTCTTGTCAGTTTGGCAGAATTTCTCTCACAGCCGCTTCTAGTTTCAAGGGTCTCTTTCTCTACCTATCACATAGGAAACCCTAATTTCATTTCATTATAAAGCTGTTGCACTTGGGCTGAAAGTTTAGAAGCCTATTCCATGATAAGGCTAATTTCAGTTGGGCTGAAAATTTAGAAGCCCACTACACTAAAATAAACTTCTAAGACCCACTTATATTCCCACTAAACACCTTAATATTATTTTTATTATTGTTATCATTATAAAAATCACAATATAAAATTAATTATCTCCTCCAAAATAATTAAGCAATTTATCAAATCTACTCTCTAAAAGTAATTAAATTAAATTTAAATGAGACGGGTGTTACATCGTCTGTCACCAAACCATACGCCAGGCTATTGGCCTTGACCTTAGTTGCAGCTGGCTTTATGGCCCTATTCATTCCAACAGTACCCTCTTCTTTCTCTGCCATCTCACGAGATTGAATCTCGCTGGGAATGACTTCAGTCGCTCCCTAATTTCGTCCTAGTTTGGCAACTTTAAGACTTTGAATCATCTTAACCTTTCTTATTCCGTGTTTTTCTAGCAAAACCCCATATGAAATCTCTCATTTGTCTTCGGTAGTTGCACTTGATATTTCTTACAACTATGGGCTGTTAATTGAAACACCAGTATGAAATAACCTAACTTAGTTAAGGGAACTTCTTTTGGATTGGTTAGATATGTTCTCAATTAGACCTAATTCTTTAATGAATCTATCCTCCTCTTTCACAACTCTTTGTCCCCATGGCTGTCACTTGCAAGGAAAACTTCAAAATAACATCCTCTGCCTTCCCAGTATACAAACCCTTAATTTAGGGGAGAATGAGAATCTTGATTTGGGTTCTCTTCCAAAGTGTAATTGGAGTAGTTTTTCCCTGAAATTCTTAGATCTCTCTTTGATAAGCTTTTCAGGAGAATTTCCTGATTCTATCGGCAATATGAAGTCCTTAAAGCATTTGAATCTCACTTACTGCAATTTGACTAGGTCAATTCCAACATCACTTGGGAACCTTACAAAGCTTACTATTTTGGATCTGTCATATAATAGTTTTAGCGGTGAGATTCTATTACCACTTTCAAATTTTAGTTGTTTTTGGCATACGCATGAACTAACAATTTGTTTTGATTATTGGGGAATATTTCAACAAGTTTGCTGCAGTTGTCACTATTGAAATTGCCCAATCTCTTAACTTTATACCTTTACAACAATCAACTTGTTGGTCCCCTTCCTAATCATGTAAGTGGTTTTAATCTAAATCATCTCTCTTTAGGTTCAAAATTCCTAGATGGGACACTGCCATCTTGGTTGTTAAGTTTGCCCTCTTTGGTGACGTTAAATCTTGATGGTAATCAATTCATTGGTGAGATTGATGAATTCAAGTCCAATTCATTGGATTTGGGTTGTAATAAGCTACAGGGATCTATACCAAGGTCAATATCTAGATTTATTGACCTTATTTAATTCTCTCATCAAATAACTTGATTATTATGTTGGAGTTAGATATGTTTTCGAAGCTCGAAAATCTCTATTATCTTGATTTTTCAAATAACTTAGTTAGCATCAACAATAATGTCACCTATACCCTGCCCAAACTTAGCAGTTTGAACTTGTCTTCTTACAACATTAGTGAATTCCCAATTTTCTTAAGAACGGCAACAACATTACAATTCTTAAACCTTTCCAAGAACAGAATTTATGGTCAAGTTCCAAGATGGTTGGGTGATGCGGGGAGGGATTCATTATATTTCTTGATCTTCGTGACAACTTGCTTCAAGGACCATTTCCCACTCTAAGTTTTCTTAGTCATTGATATATCGCTGTATGCAATAACAAATTAACTGGAGAAATCCCTTCTTTAATCTTCAATGCAAGTTTCCTTGACGTTCTAGACTTGTCTCATAACAACTTAAGTGGTGTGGTTCCTAAGTGTTTGGTACACTCTAATGTCCTCTCAGTGTTGGATTTGTGAATAAATAGCCTTCATGGTACCATCTCTGCAACATTTTCCAAGGGAAATAATTTTAGGAATATTAACCTTAATGGCGCAATCAATTGGAAGTTCTAGATCTTGGAAGTAGTAGATAAACAGAACCTTCCCTTATTGGTTGGAAGGTCTTTTATAAATGTGGGTTCTTATCATAAGATCAAAAAAATTTTATGGTCATATAGGCAATCCTAAGACCAAATTTCCTTTCCCAAATTTGTAAATCCTAGACATCTCTAACAATGAGTTTAATGGTCCTTTTTCAAGAAAATATTTCAAATATTTGAAAGCCATGACAAATGTGGATGAAGGAAAAGTTGCGTTGAAATATATGGGAGATAGGTATTATCAAGATTCCTTGAATGTGATGATGAAAGGGTCGTATATTGAGTTGGTGAGAATCCAAACTGTCTTCACGACCATTGATTTTTCAAACAATAGTTTCGGAGGAGAGATGCCAAAGATAATTGGGAGGCTAAAATCACTCAAGAGGCTTAACTTTTCTCATAATAACCTTACAGGTTATTTTCCATCATCATTTGGAAATTTGCAAAATCTTGAATGGTTAGACTTCTCTTTCAACAAGCTTATCGGGGAGATTTCTAGGCAATTGGCAGATCTACCACGGCTTGAAGTTTTAAAGTTGTCATATAACCAACCTCCAGGAAACATACCTTCAGGAAAGCAATTTAATACATTTGATAATGATTTGTACCCTTAAAACCTGGGATATGTGGATTTCCATTGTCAAGAACGTGCGATAGCCATGAGGCAAAGAAACCACCACCATTAACCTTACAACAAGAAGACAATTTAGAGCCTAAAAATGGGTTTGGTTGGCAAGCTGTGTAAATGGGTTATGGATGTGGAGTGATATTTGGAACGTTGATGGGATATCTTATGTTTAAAATTGGAAAACCAAAGTGGATTGTGAGGATGGTCAAGTTAGAGCAACATATCATGCTCAGAAGGCTAAAGAAGAATGCCCAAAGACATAGTGGAAAAAAACAACTAGTTAGAACAATTTATGGGTGGTTTTGCTAGAGTTTTTCAAGAAGCTTTTAAAGGCATGTTGTACTATGTTGTAATTTTTGGAAACCACTTCGATTTCATAAAATGGTCAGGAGTCTATATAGAATGCATCTGTAGTGGGTCTTCCTCATTTCTGAATCATGGGGTTTTCAACCAATGAGGAGATTCTAACACAAATGCCAGCCTATGGTAGATCATTTCCATTGGAATGAATTTAAGCGAAACACATACCCTTCAAACACATGAGATACGAGTGTTTAATTCTGTGAGGGTCTACATACTTAGTTTACTCCATCTTCTAGTGAAAATACTTACCTTAATTGTACGTTGTTTAAGAATGTTTGTTCATGATATGTTATGAGTTTTGAAGAACTTGGTTGTTCTTTGTTGATGACGTTGCAACCTTGGTGTTTTTGGGAAAGTGAATTTGAGTTTTGCCTAAGGACAAGCAAAAGTTAAGTGTGGGGGAATTTGATGAGAATGCAAATTGTCATATTTTTCTCGCTTAATGTTTAGTCTTCTACACTCATTTGGTGCCTCAATGTACTCATTATTCTTATATTTTTATTTAGGATGCAAACGGAGGCGTTAAGTGCAAAACGAAGTTAATTGGGCGATTCTGGATAGCTTTGACATCGCTTCGTAATTTGGGCACTCTCTTATCCGAGCTCCGATTAAGATGATTCAAGATGCTATGGAACGCCAAGACAAAGCTCTACAACTTTCATGTTTTGAGTTTTGAGAGATACGGGTCGCATCAAGGTCAAAATCGAGCTTAAAGTTGCTGCACATTGCTGACGTTTTGGAATGTTCCTTTGCCTGAAATTCTAATACCTGATGCGATTTATTTTCAGAAGCTTCTAGATCTGGTGCACAAAAATTCCAGCTGGAAAACACCACTTTCCTAGTTATATTAGGACTTTGTTTTATTTTTAATATTTTTTCTTAATTAGTCAGATTTGGATATTATTATTTAGAATTATTTTTGGAGATTGTAGGCTTGGGAAACGGGGAATTAACATGTAAAAGGGGGAGGAAAAATCAGACTCTATACACACCTCTCTCTCCCCTCTTCTCTAACTTCTCCTTTGAGTTTCTGTCATGGCCCTGCGTGGCTAAATCTTTTATACTGGTCGAAGAAAACGGAAGCCTCGGAAACAATAAAACTGTGAGATCTAATTTGTTTTTATTGTTCAATTTATACTTTGAATATCGGATGTTCTTCTGTGCCTATTTTCATGATTGTCTTGTTTAATTACTAGGAGGCCTACTAGTTTATTATTCGTTGCAATCTACTGCAAGGTTAGATATCAAATCCGTAATTGTTTGATCTCTCTAATTTGTGAAGCAACCAAGATTTTATGATTTGCTACGTCAAAAATTATTAGATCTTAGGAAGAATGCTTGACTAAATTAAATGCAACCGCTTGTATTTGTGTTGTTTAGCTTCATCGATCTCTCTAGTTCTTAAGGCTGCTACTAAATTAAACCTTTAGTGCTTGTCTTGGGTTGTTTAGTAGTTAAGGTTAATTAGATCACTTATTTTCTAATTAACTGTGACTAAGGAGAAATAGGAAAATAGTTCCAATGGTGAATATTCAAAGTGTGAATTGATATATACTTACATCGATAATCAGTTGTAAAATTTCGATAGTGGATGTTGACTTAGACCATGATTTGTTCTTTTGATTGAATTCGATACTTTGATTTAAATTGTTCCTTAGTTGTTTTTCTTAAAATTGTTTTCGTTATACTCAAATTCCCCCCCCCCCCCCAGCAATCCTTGTTCACGTAGCATAAAACTAGGCTAGACACTCTCCGTGAGAATGACCCTTACTCACACTACTACATGTATTTTTAGGAATATAGGTTTTATTTTTGGTTGCCTGCGATAGCACACCACTCATACTCCCTTATAATCATCTAAAATGAAGGAAAAACATCTCTTGATTCTTGACGAATGTGAAATTTAATAAAATATTGTATTAATTTATGTAATTCAATAGGTAGTGATCAATCATGACATTACATAAAATATAAGAAATTCAATTACCACAATATTTTTATTCACAAATTTTTAACAAACCTCCATCTCACCTTTACCAATTGGGGTAAAAAATTATTGGAGGGGAGATCTAAATGGTATGTTAGAAAACGGAGTGAGGTATTTGAAAGATTTCATGGAGGTTGGAGATATGGAACAAGGAATGAGGTATAAGATGCAATTTATGCTTTACAATAGAATATGATTTGATATTGATGAACACTTGATCCTAAAATTCACACTTAATTACCTTTAAAAATATGTATCAATGTTAGCTAAATAGGTATTATCGTTATTTGATATTTGGAAAGTAGATGTTTTAGAGATTGCAAGGTAATACCATGAGAGAGCATAACCACTTCTCATATATTAGTATTATAAGTTGCAATGAGGTAGGTTGTAGATCTAATACTTACCAACTGCATGGCACAATCCAAAAGAAAACGATTATGGGTAAAAGAATAAATATGTGCTTCATATATACTACGTAATATGCCCATCAAAAACTATTGAACACACATGTATATTATTCTTATTTAAAAGCCCTTATTTTTTGTTGTTTAGGATTTCTTTTAAATGATCTTAATTGAATAAAATACTAACATCGTAAAACAAAAAATTTAAAAATGCTATACATTAAAAAAGAAAATTCTTTTAGAGGAGGACCATAACTGAATTCTTGGGAGAAAGTTTTAAAATTTTTAATTAAATATATCTAACATTTTAAAATTTTATGGAAAAAAAATAAATTACACTTTAAATTTAGTAGATTATCATTTTTGTCCTCTAATTTTTTTAATCATTATAATCCCAAAAATGTCATTTTTTTTATGTATAGTGATTATGAACAAAAAGTTTAGCTTCAAATTAGTTTGGAGGAATCTTTTATAACCTACTATATAACGATTTATAAGATTCTTTATATTTTATTTATACAAGTCATATGACTTATTAAAAAATTCATTGGACTAAATTTATACATAAATAACTTCTTCAATCATCACATGGTAAGTTGGAGGAATATAGTTCCAAAAGATCAATTTGAAACTAAATTTTATAGTGATAGTGAGGAGGTCTATAACAGGGAAACCTGTTACTAGTGTACGCTAGCTTATGGATAGGATTGACAAGTATAAAAGAGTTAAGAAATGCCAGCAGCAGGGAAAGGGCAAAAGTAAGGTTATCCCTCAAGAGAGAAGGGATTTCAGGTCGGACCATTATAACAACAATCAGCCACAAAGGGATTTTGGAGGGCAATCTGGATCCACAGCTGCCCAAGTTGTTAACACTGTGTTTCGGGAACCAGTGCATTATTGGAAAAGATCAAGAACGAGCCATACTTCAGGTGGCCGAACAAAATGAGCGGAGATCCTACGAAGTGCAATCAGAGTCTTCACTGCCAATACCACCGGGAGTGGGGGCATACAACCGAGGAGTATAGAACATTGTGGAGTCATCTGCAACAGCTGATCCGAGATGGTAGGTTGAAACAATTCTTGAACTGACCTAGCGAGCAAGAAGGTCAGGCAAGATCAGGGATTCAAGGTAGTAATTCTTCAAGACCCCCTTTGGGCACTATCCACGTTATCCTTACAGCACTAGGAAGAACTGGATCTTGTCTATCTAGGGTAATGATAATAGCTAGGTCATCTACCGAGGACTCTGGACATGAACCAAAGAGGGCTAGGGTAGGGATCCAGCCTGTGTTAAACTTCTCGAATGATGATAAAGTCGGGACTATACAGCCATATGATGATGCTCTGGTAATAACCCTTAGGATTGGTGGGTATGACGTGAAGATAGTAATGGTAAACTAGGGTAGTGGGGCAGAGATTATGTATCTACAAGGGGCTCAATTTGAAACCAGAAGATTTGACCAGCTATGATTCACCTCTGGTGGGCTTGGACGGGAAAGTTGTTATCCCGAGAGGACAAATCAGGCTGCGGTTCAGGCTAGCTCAGAGGAGGCGGAGGTGGATTTTATAGTGGTGGATGCTTTTTCTCCATACACTGCCATTGTGGCACGGCCTTGGCTTCATGCCCTTGGGGCCGTCTCGTCTACTCTTCATCTCAAAGTAAAGTACCCGTCTGGGGATCGAGTTGAAGAACTGGTTGGGAGTCAGTTTGTGGCCAGACAATGCTTGATGGCTACTATCATGCACCGGCCTGAGTCAGATTCTTCGGCTCCAGCAGATAAAGATTGGTAAAAGGTAAAGACCAAGGCCTTATCTCTTAGTGGTGAGGCCAAAAAGGCGAAGTGTGAGGATTTGGAGAAAGTTGTTGTAGATGATGATCTGGAGAAATTTTTTCAAATCGGAACTCAGCTGCCTCCTCTGGATAGGGAAGAGTTGGTGAAATTTCTTAGGGAGAGCATTGATGTATTTGCCTGGAATGATTATGAAGCCCCTGAGGTAGATTCGAGCTTCATCTATCATCACCTAAACGTCAATCCGTTTGTCACCCCTAAAAAGCAGCTTTCTCGGCGCTCTTCAAAGGATCATTCTGATGCCGTCAAGGAGGAGGTGATGAAGCTTAAATGGGCTGAGGCTATTAAAGAGGTTTTTTACCCCAAATGGCTGGCTAACACTATGGTTGTGAAGAAGAAGAATGGAAAGTGGCAGGTATGTGTAGACTTCACGGATTTAAATAAGGCCTGCCCAAAGGACCCTTTCTCCATGCCTCGAATCGATCAATTAGTTGATGCAACCATAGGACATCCCCGGACGAGTTTTTTGGACGTTTTCCAGAACTATCACCAAATACCTTTGGCTTTAGAAGATCAAGAGAAGACAGCTTTTGTCACACCCACTGGAAATTATCATTACAAAGTGATGCTGTTTGGATTGAAAAATGCAGAGTCTACTTACCAGAGAATGATGACGAGGATGTTTAAGCCACTGCTGGGAAAAAATATCAAAATTTACATTGGTGATATGGTGGTCAAGAGCAAGAAGGAAGCCGAGCACGTTAACGACCTCGAAAACATCTTTGAAATCTTGAGAAGGCACAAATTGCGACTTAACGCTTCCAAGTGTTCTTTTGGGGTTGGATTAGGAAAGTTTCTGGGCTACATCGTCATGCATCGTGGGATTGAAGTCAATCCAGACCAAATTAAGGCTATCAATAATTTGCGGCCACCTCAGAATCCCAAGGAAGTCCAAAGGTTGACAGGGATGATCGCTGCTTTGAACCGATTCATATCCAAGTCGACGGACAGGTGTAGGCCTTTCTTCCAGTTGTAGAATAAATGGAAGGGATTTGAGTGGACTGAGGAGTATGCCTTGGCCTTCCATCAATTAAAGGAGTATCTTTCCTAGCCACTTATTACGTCCAAACCCGAGGCGGATGAGGTCTTGTTTGCCTACGTTGCAGTGGCTGTCCACGAGGCAAGCCTGGTGTTGATAAGAGTTTACTATGGCATACAAAAACCAGTTTATTACGTGAGCAAGTCCCTACATGAGGCCGAGGTCCAATATTTACCACTCGAGAAAGCTATTTTGCCAATGGTGCATGCCACTCGTAAGCTTCCTCATTATTTCCAATCACACACAGTTGTTGTTTTGACCCAACTGCCACTCAGGGCTCTACTACGAATCACTAACTATACTGGAAGGATTGCCAAATAGGGGACGATGTTGGGAGCCTTAGACATCAAGTACATGCCCCGTACTTTTGTCAAGGGTCAAGTATTGGCTGACCTGGTGGCCGAGTTTGCTGAAAACCAATACAAGAAGAGGTAAAGAAGCAGAATATGGATGGAAATTCAGTTGGTGTAATCTCTATACAAAAAGCTTTGCCCTGGAGGGTTTATGTTGATAGCACTTCGAACCTCAAAGGATCTGGAGTGGGGTTAGTTCTAATTTCCCCCGAGAAGATCATAATTGAAAAATTCTTGAGACTAGGTTATTCGGCCACAAACAATGAAGCTGAGTATGAAGTTTTGCTAGTTGGAATGACCATGGTCCAAAAGATGGGTGGAAATATTCTCGGATTCAAGATTGGTGGTAGGTCAAGTCCGAGGAGAGTTAGAAGCCAGAGATCCCAGAATGCAAGAATATTTAAACCAGGTTAGACATTTACAGTCTCGGTTTGAATCCTTTAATTTATTGCAAGTTCCTAGAAGTGGAAATACACATGCAAACTCACTTGCAACATTAGCGACCTCCTCGACACAGAGTTTACCTAGAGTAATTCTTGTAGAGGATCTTGTTAAGCCTTTTAGGTTGAAAAAAGAGGTGGTCTCCGTTCACCAGACAAGGGTAGGTCCTAGTTGGATGGACCCTATCTCATTATTCCTTAAAAATGATGTCCTGCCTGAGAATAAGTCCGAGGCAGACAAAATACGGAGGAAGACCCCTCGGTTCTGACTGTCTGAGGATCAAAAATTGTATAAGAGATCTTTTTCCAGGCCATATCTACTGTGCATACACCCAGAAGCAGTTGAAATACTCTTGGAAAAGTTACATAAAGGAATTTATGGAAGCCACACTAGCGAAAGGTCTTTATCCCACATAGCTCTTACTCAAGGGTATTGGTGGCCCAACATGCAAAGAGAAGCCCAAGAATACATAAAGAAGTGTGATTAGTGCCAGAGATTTGCACCAAACATCCATCAGCCATGAAGTGTCCTAAATCCTCTATTAAGCCCTTGGCCTTTTGCTCAGTGGGGCTTGGACATTGTAGGACCTTTCCCTAAGGCAGTAGGAAACAAGAAGTATTTGTTGGTCGGAACGGATTATTTCACTAAATGGGTTAAAGCAGAACATTGGCTAAAATTAGGGACGTGGATGTAAAGAAATTTATTTGGAAAAACATTGTCTCTCGGTTTGGAGTCCCTCACATCCTCATCTCGGATAATGGACTTCAATTCGACAGCAAATCTTTCAGGAGGTACTGCTGTGGGTTTGGGATAATTAATAGGTATTCCACCTCAGCCTATTCACGGGGAAAACGGGCAAGCCGAGGCTGTGAATAAGGTCATAGTGAGTGGGCTCAAGAAAAGGTTGGATGATTCTAAGGGAAAGATGGATAAAGGAACTACCACACGTTCTTTGGACATACCGAACTACACTTCGGAAATCCACTGGAGAAATTCATTTTTCAATGACTTATGGGGCCGAGACTGTTATTCCATTGGAAACTGGATTCCCTACATTAAGAACGAGTTCTTTCACTCCGAGTAGCAACGATGACTTACTGGGGAAGGGTTTGGATTTGATTGAAGAATGAAGAGAAAATGTCATGGTCCAATTGGCTTACTATCAGCATAAATTTAAGTACGAGTATGATGCCAACGTGAAAGTAAGGCCACCGGCAGTTGGTGATTTGGTGTTGCGAGAGGTTTTTGGTTCTGTAAAGAACCTAGCTTGGGGAAAGTTGGGACCCAACTAGGAAGGGCCATATCATATTACATCTGTGGCAGGAATAGGTGCATATTGTCTAGAAGACTTGGAAGAAAAGGTTGTACCGCGCCGCTGGAATGTAAATAACCTGAAAAGGTATTATAATTAATGAGAATATACTTTATCATGTTTGTGGTGGTTATACTACGCGTCAAGTATCATTTGTCTAAGTGTTAAGCAAGAACCTTAGTCACGCCTGGTCCTCGAACCACATACTTTAGAAAAATTAACACCCTATGACATCTTTCTAAGTGTAAGCAAGAACCTTAGTCATGCCTAGTCCTCAGACCACATACTTTGGAAAAATTAACATATCTAGATTCTGGAAATAGAATAACACATTATATTGATTGTTTAAATTGTCTGATGGAAGCAACCTTATTGAAAAATTTAAATTTCCATTAGAGAAGCATGTATAACTACATGCCAAAAATCCTATGTTAAATCATTTGAAAGTATATCCATGATTCATTTCTAGTTTTATTACTGAATCTAAAACCTTTAATTTAGCAAAGGGAAGAAACTCAACAGGTGTTTAACATGAATCGGTATTGCACTACTCACTTGCAGGGTTGGAACTGTACCAAATCTTTCTATTAGTTAAGTGCTAAATGTGGTGAAAACTGCATCAATACTCATTTAGAAACCTTAGAAAGAAGTCAATTGCTCATAACTTTCATTAATAGAAGCCTTAAAGCAAGGCGTATGGATTACAAAAAAGTCACGTTGATTACAAATTCAAAGTAGCATCTAAAAATAAAAATACAAAAAGAGCAGGCAAGAAAAATTCGTTACATCAGGAAATTATTTCTTTTTTATTACAATTTTTTCTTTGGGAGGAGCTTGGTGAGGCTCTGTAGGAGCTGTTTCTGAGATCTTAGGACCCTTGCCTGCTGGGTCAGCTTTACTGGGCAGAGGAAGAGAAGCCAAGACAATTTCCATACTTTGTTGGGATTCTCTCTCGGCTTGTGGGTCCTGGGTGGTAATAGCAGGCTCCGGAGCAGCAAGCACCATTCCTTGGTCATTTTTCTCTTCTTCTATCACCTCGGATACCTTGTCAAAGGAAGTGGGGACGATGGCCGTGCTATCCTTACCCACCTCTACCACTTCGGGAGTGTTAACAGACCTTAAGCCAGAAGGAGTAGACTCTTGGATGGCAGGGGGACAGTACACACTTTTTGCCTTCCTAAGTATTGATGAAGTCTCAACCCCAGCTTGGTTGAGAGCTCCGTTCCATACTTAGGCACAGTAAGTCTTACACACCCCCGAGACCTCAGCCTTTAAAGCTTCCTCGGTCTCTACCACTCCTACGTCGTATCCTTCTTGCTCGGCCTGATCCCGAGCTTTCTCAGACTTTGCCCTTGCCAACTTGGCCTCCTCCAATCCCTTTTTGAGGGTTGTGATTTGAGTTTTGGAGGCAGCCAACTGGTCCTCAGCATTTCGAAGGAGCACCCTCTGGCCCTCGGCCTGCTTTTCAGCACTGTCGAGGGCAGCAACTGCGCTTTTTCTTTCCCTCTCCTCCTCCATCAATTTCTTCTTTAGCTCCTGGGTGCTTGTCTCAGCCGCATTGAGAGCGTCCATGGCGGCGTTGCGTTTTGCTTCCTCCTCCTTCATCTGCCTATGGCAGTAATAAGTCATCTCTTCCACCAGGAAGGAAGCCTGGACGGCTTGCCAAAGAAGGAAACACGGTTCAGAAAAAAGAAGAAGAGAAGTATATATATAAAATAATAATAATAATAAATAAATAAGTAAAAAAACAATATTGGTAAGTGGAGAACGTACCATAGCTAGGTATCTTTTAAGGCTGAGGAAGACTTCATGTCTCTTCATGGACCGGAGCTTGGCCATATCTTTTGGGAGCAGTAAAGCCTGCTCTACCGCATCGGCCACATAGTCAGCCTTACCTCTTTGAAAGTCTCTAATGGAGGCATTGGCTGGCAGAGGAGCACCGTCTAGCATTGGTGCTGGCAGCCACGTTTTGGGGGCGGTCAAAGGACCACCCCTCTTTTCGGCGTCCCTTTGCCCCCACCTTGGACTGCTTGGCCGCTCGTTGTGCCTCATCCTCCTGGCTAGGGTGGCTTTTCCCCACCTCCATCACCTCTTTACCCTTTGAGTTCCTTTTTCTCTTCAAGTCTCCAGGCTAGAGTTCGAGGGGCAGGGTAAGTAGAACGACGGGAGGCTTAGTCTGAGTTATTTTAACCGAAAAGTCCTTCCCGGGTTAGGACTCTATCAGCTCCAGCAGATTGGACCTAGTCTTGCGTTGGTCCCCATTTCATCGAGTGTTGGCGTGAATGGAAGGTTGAGATTAACAGTCGAAGTATCTGGGGATAAATCTCAGTTGAAGACTTCAAACTCGTCCTCAGAATCAAATACTTCTATTACTTCTACTTCCCCTGAAGAGGCCGGGTGAGAAGAAGTTCCTTCCTCGGCTTTGTGTTGTGGTGGTTGGACTTCCTGTGGAATTCCCTCAGGGATGAATGTAGCCGTAGAAGCACCCTCTACTATTGGGGTAGTGGTGAGAACACCCTCTAGTTTCGGACCCGATATGAGAAAGCCTGGCGCGGCAACGCTTATCTAGTGTAGGCGTAGGTCTCGAGCTTTAATGACGCACTTTAGCGCCTGAAAAGCCTTGGAAATTGGCGTATAATTCAAAATCAAATGAGCCGCCCTAAGTTGGCTGTTCGTATGAACAAAAACCTTAGCTTTGAGGATTTTATCCAAACTTTCTTTGTTGACAAGGCTGAAGTGGGGAATGGCAGCTCTAGCTTCTACAAAACAAATAATAATAATAATAATAATAATAATAATAATAATAATAATTAGTGGAGAGCAACGCAAGCAAAAAAATGAATGATGAAATGAAAGGAAAGAAGCATTTAAGAAATTATGAACCTAAAGCTAAAATCCACATGGTTTCCCCTCTTCTATTGGGCAGGGGAGGCCATTGTGCCATTCCCCTAATAGGATTAGGAAATCCTTTTTTAGTACCTTGTTGGATTTGGGGAGGCATTAAGGTGCCTGGATTTGAGGTAATACCCCTGCCCTTTCAAGTGATGAAGGTTGTAGACCTAGTTAACATCATGGTGGGTCTACCCTAAGCCCATTTTCTTGTTGAAGGCATCTACGGAACCTAAGATTCTGAACATATTAGGAGCACACTATGTGGGAGCTAGCCTGTGAGCTTTAAGGTAACCCCTAGTAACGTCACCCATAGGAATTGTCATCTCTCCTTCTATGAAAGCAATCATCGGGATTACTACCTCCCCCTCTTTCCTATCTATGTGCCACTGACCCTCTTCACAGTATCTAATGCCTACTCCATGAGGGATCTCATATTGAGCACTAAATCTTTCTATTCCCTCCTTGGATTCTACTAAGCCTTTAAACCTACCCATTTCTAGAAGAAAATTGAAGTGACTAAGAAGATTGAAAAAAGAAGATGAGGCCGAGGATAAATAAAACGCAAAGAAAAGAGGGAGTGGGTAAAAAATTATTAACAAAATTAAATAGGGAGTTTAGGAAAACTTACAAGAAGAAAAAGGATGTCCTCGGACGGACTTTTAGTACTTATAAGGGAACAAAGGAGGTGGACAGACTGACAGGCTCAGTATATTTACGTTGGAATGAAATGGGCATTAAGATAAGGTGCATAATTGATTCAAAGGGTATTTATACCCAGGAGAAACCCAAAAGCAGGAAAATTCCTGCTCATTCCCCAGTGAAACCTTCAGCCGTTGGATTCACATCACACCGTAAACGTGGAAAACAAGGAGCCATCAGAATTTAATGAGGACGCGTCTCGAACGCCGCATCGTCAGAAGCGTGTCTTGAGTAGTTAAAAAAGGCACCTTGGTAAGCAGAAGTGAACTAAAACGGGTACGTGGCAAATACAATGACATCAAAATCCTCCTTTCTTCCCGAGGACTCAGAAAGAAGTATCTCGAGGGGCTATTGTAGGAGCGTTGGGCCAGGAATTCCTTACCCATGGACATGTTGGGCCTAAAACCCAAGCCGAGGACTGAGGTTTGTCCGAGAATAAGTAAATTCTGTCAAGGAAGTATGTGTTGATAGATAAGGAAGTTACTATTGAACGCAGTAACTAAGGAGAGGCAGTGCCGAGGATGGGTGTCACCTCGGATGACCAAGCCAAGGTATTTTTTGGTGGTCTGCCACACAAGTTAACACCTCAGAAAGTTCTGTCGAAGCAGATAAGCATTGCTGAAATGTACAGTAAGGGAAGACCCTAAAATATTAAAGGGGAAAGCTACTACCACCGCATTGAATGCTCTGCAGCTAATCTTCTGGCCGCATTAGTGTGGAAGTGATATCTGAACAGTGAATTTCAGTCTTACAGCTACTACATAAAGACTTCAAAAAAAGAGGGATGAGACAAGTATCAACACCAACCACCTAGACTACACGTGAAAGGCAAAGAGGAGATAAATGAGGAGTATAAATGGAGGAGGATACCCAAAAAGGGCGGGGATCCAGAAATCAAGAAAGAAACACTGTAGCCACTAAGAACCAGACGTGTAATCAAGTTACAGCATTATACATACCAAGGTTGATCTCCTCGGATGCAAGTCGAGGATTGTTTTCTAAAATTAAACTTGTCTGTTTTGTTTTTCTTATCATTTAAACGCATCCTATTGATTGTCTAATTCATCCTAGCCTAGTTTTTCTCTACCTACTCTCTACAAATCTATTGTTTTTGGGCCTTTTGGGCTGGTCCATCCATCGTTTAGGCTTAGGAACCGAATTTGTGCCCATACAGTATTGATATAAGCTAATACATATATCTCTATGTATTAGGAGAATTTAGAAAGTTAGTTAATTCTACCTCTACTGACTAAAATACCCCTAATACCTCTTATTATCATTACACTTAAAAAAAAATGGGGCATATAAGGAAATTCAATAGCTAAATTCAAAATTAATTTTTTAAAAAAACAAAAATCCCATGTACAACCCCACTACCAAGCATTTACACAACCTTTTAGCAAATTTTAAAGGTTTTATTTTTAAAACCCATCTAGAATGTAGATGTTAAAAAAAAAAAAACACTCTTAACGTGCGGAACTAAATTGTTTTCTCTTTGCAAAATTTTTGGATTCTATTATCTTTTCTTTAAAACAAATATAAAAAATTCTCTTAACACTTTTTACTACTCTCACACAAATCCACAATCCCACTTTTTCTTTCTCCTTTTTTTTCTCTTTTTTTTTAAAAATTTTTAAATCCTCATGATTCCCTTCGGTTTGTTCAAAATTCAAATAATCCTAATGTTCCATTTGAACTCAAATTATTATTATTATTATTATTATTATTATTATTATTATTATTATTATTATTATTATTATTTTAATTGAACTTAAATTATTTTTTTTAATTGCACCTCATGCGATTTAACAAAAAAAATAAACTATACATCATTTTTTTAATTTGTTTTAGCTATTGCTATATTTCGCTTGCATATAATTCTGTAGTATTATGTTAATGCCATCAATACGGATGAGGTGCAAACACAAGAGAGTGGCTGTCAAGAAAGAGGAGATAAGCAAAGAGAAATTGGAAAACCTCCATTTATTATCTAAGAAAGAGCAGGATTGTAACACCCGTCTCATTTAAATTTAATTTAATTGCTTCTAGAGAGTAGATTTGATAAATTGCTTAATTTATTTTGGAGGAGATAATTAATTTTATATTGTGATTTTTTATAATGATAACAATAATAAAAATAATATTAAGGTGTATAGTGGGAATATAAGTGGGTCTTAGAAGTTTATTTTAGTGTAGTGGGCTTCTAAATTTTCAGCCCAACTGAAATTAGCCTTATCATGGAATAGGCTTCTGAATTTTCAGCCCAAGTGCAACAGCTTATTATAAAAGAAAATTAGGGTTTCTCATAAACAAAAGAATAGGAGGCTGTGCACTTCAGGGCAGCCAGCAACTTCATCTTGGTTTTGAGGTAAGCATCATTCTAGGAAAGTCTTTTTTTTCTTTTATTTTGCTGGGATTTCATCATTGACATGTTAGTGTTAGGGTTAGTATTAAGTTTGCTGGAATTTCAATGATAATCATGTTTTTATGAATTTCGTTCTTGGCGTTGGAATTCATATGCCAGGATTCACTTATACATGTGATATATAGATTGAAGTTTATCGTTGGCCATAAACTTCTGAATTGATAGTTAATGAATGAATGCCGTGTGCATGTGTTTGTTGCATTGGTTGCAATGCTTGGATATATGAATATATAAATTACAGCATTACAAGAAACGGTTATATGGATATATAAATTTCGGCATTACAAGAATATATATTAATATGTTAACTGCCATGAGAGAAGTTTTGCACCGCTTGGCATGTTTACTTTGTTATACATATTATATATATATATATATATATATATATATATATATATATATATAAGGTGTAATCATCCTAATGGTATATTACGTATATTACATGCAAGCCTTGGCATGTTTTCCTTTGTAATATATAAGGCTTATATCTATATATATATATTACAATTATTAGTGCATTTGATGGTTTGATTCGTATTGGTTGACCGAATTGTATAGAATTGCAATTTTTGGGCAGCTTTACAATTAAATATATGAGTATTTTAGATGTTAGTTTAGGGAATGCTTTACAATTATTTTAAACTAGAATAGGTTTGGGGGTATGTTAGAAATACACGTTAAGTGTTATCTTGCCAAATCTTCATAGTGGTTGAGGAATTGTTTTATCAAGAGGACTTTGTGGTTATTAAAGAACCTGCCCTTATTGAATTGTTTAATTATTATTTAGGTTCTAGTTGACGTTGTTTCGAGCAATTGAAGTGAAGCTTGGTTTAGCCACTAGATGTAAGTAGACTTCAACACATGACGTCTCTCAAGACGTATATATTTATATATATATATATATATATATAATTGTGGTAAAAATATATTTATATATATATACATACACATAATTGCAAAAGTGAAGTTTCAAAGACTTATACCATTGTTAGTGCTTTATACATACTCAAACTCTATTATTTATTGTATATTATTGTGAAACTGTATATGTCAAGAGAGTTTCAAATGGTCAACTAGACAGTCTGCAACCTTTGCCAACACAGGGTTAAGTGTTGGTCTTCGGCCGAAGTAGTGTTAGTGTGGTGTGGTGCAGTGTTATTGTTGCTCTTCGGAGCTAGTGTTGCCTCTTTGAGGTTAGTGTTATTGTTCCCATGGGAAATCACCCACCGAGTGTTTAGCAGCTTTTGTCTGTGTTTGACTAATATTTTTCATATTGAATTACTGTTTATTTACTACTGTTCTTTTAGGTGGAAAATTGCTTATTTTCAAAATAAAATTGTTTCTACCTATTTGGTGCATATTGGCATATAAATGTGGTCATTATTTTATTAATGTTTGCAGTGTTAAAGTGAAGTGTTTTATTTTAACAGCTTTATAGAATATATTATATTACAGTTTAAACTAATTTTAATTGTATCGTGATGACTATATTTTGTCAATGATATTATCGTTTTGTTTTTGGAAGACATCCTCATGTTTGTAGTCTCTTATTGAGCCTTTAGCTCACCCCTTTTTCCATCCTTTCAGATTAGAGTTATGGAGTGTCTTTTGGTGGTAGATCAGTGGAGCCTTAGATTGACGACTTCGTTTGGAGCTTGATAATTGCAGAATTGTTTTAGTAAAATTATTTCAGGAAAATGAGATTATTATTTTGGAACTATTTTGAGATGTTATTTGGAGATTTTACATTCAAGAATATTATATTTTGTTTTGTTTTTTTATGGATTGTTAAGGAAATCTGATGATATTCAAGAAGTTTATTTGAGGATAAATATTACGCTCTGTTCCATTATATCATTGTTGATTATTTCTAAGACAGGTTATGCATCTAAATCCTTCTTAAGGGTTTGGGGTGTTACAAGGATCTCCAGCATGAAGTTCCACTTTAATTTTTGTACCAATTGTTTAAACAAATTTCAAGATTATTACATATTTCTTTTGTTTTTTTGTTTGTTTTTTTTTTTTTTGTATGAACCTTCCCATAGATTTTTTTTGTTTGTTTAACTGTCCCATTAGATTTCAAGCGTTACAATATATTTTACTTTTTTTTTATTTATTGTTCTAGGAGATTTCAATTCCGTTTTAGATTTTGTGTCAATTATTACTTTATTTTTGTAAAGTAAGGAGGAAGTTTTCCTTTAATAAATGATATATTTAAAGTATATTTAAAGTAATAAACAATAAATGATATTTTAAAGTAAATAAATGATATATTTTAATAGAAAGATATTTATTTTTCTCCCAACATATCAACACATTGAGAACACGTGGGAGCATTCACACTATCACACATAAGCCCCTTAGGCATATTAACGTACTGAGTACTTCTTACAAGTAAGTCCTTCGAAGCCTTTTGTTTTAGAGAAATACTCTGCTCATAGCATTTTTACAACAAATATCATGTGGGATGTTGTTATTAGTGGGTAAAAAAATAATTTCAATTATGAATTCAAATTAAAACTAGTAACAACTTGTCACTTAAAATTTGTTGTGAAAGTGTTACAATTCCAATCATTTTCTTTATTCATCAATATCGATCCATGTATTTTTGTAGGAAAAACCTTTTCAACATTGCCACAGTTATTATACTTTTGTTTTTGATTTTCATTTTGTTTTAGAAAACAAAAGGAAATGATATTATATTATGACTAAACTCATCACATGTGCTTTGCGCATGCAATAATGCTCATTTTTATATATTTATTTTTTGGATTTGTGTTATAATGTTTAAAATTGATATAATGTTTAAAAATGAGATAACATGAAATAATGTTTAAAAATGAGATAGAAATAATGTCCGATGTTTTTGGTAGAATGGAAAAGATAAAAGAAAAAAGCATAAAACTTAGGAACAATAAATTATTCTTTTAACCAGTTTGTGTTTTTTAATTTAAAATTATTTAACTATAAGATATGAGTATTTTAGAGAGTTTAAGATTTTGTGTAAGGATATTTTGGTACACAAAATGTTGAAATTCAAACAAGGAATCTTGTTGTTAATAATACAGATAAACAGATACTCCCAGCTCTCTTTCCCACAAACCTTTCTCTCTCCACACTCCCAAAAACACCTCTCTCTCTGTCCACACTTCCAAATTAATTCTCTTCTCTTCTCTTTGGTCTCAAAAAAAAAAAATGCACTATTTTTCTCTCCCTCTGTGGTAATGGGTTTTGATTTTGATTTTAGCGTGGTGGTGGTGATAGATACTGTTAGGTTCTAAGATTTGGGAACTAATGTATTAGAACTTCAATTTATAATGTTGGCAAACCATGATCAAAACATTCTTTAAGTCTTGTGTTAGACTTGCTCAAAGTATGGCTTTTTATGTAAAGTTGGAATCGAGTTAACTACAGAATTACTGTGCACTTTCTGCCTGACTCGATCGATCGAGAATTAGACTCAACCAATCGAAAATCGTGCAGAACGTTTTTCTACAGAATTTTTCCAACTCAGCCCTAGCCCATTTAATGTATAAGGTTTTATGTTTTGCCCTAAGTATATAAGGGAAAACCCTAGCCACGTTTTTAGAGTTCTGAATGTTGTGTTTGTGAATCTATTTGTTAGATCTAGAGGTGTTTACCTTCACATACACTTAGGATTTCCAAACTCAAGATTCATGTCAAGAGGTTGGTAAATCATACAGTTGCAGAATCAAAAGAGTTTCAAGATATACAAGCAGGTGCGCTTGTGAATTGCTGAAGAATTCAAAGAAAGAAGGAGTCCGTGGATGAGCTGTCACGTGGTCGTGGTAGTAAGTTTCCTACAGGTTAGGTAGCAATAGGATGTTAGTGGTCTAAGTCTTATTGTGTAAACTTTGATTCTTTCATAGTGAATTCGTTTTTACCTTGAGGATAGTTAGGTTAAATCCTCCCCAGGTTTTTTACCGGTTTGGTTTTCCTGGGTCATCATATCATGTGTTCTTTATTATTCCGCACTTTTACATGATTTGATATATTTGTGTTAACCTAGATTTGTTTAAATTACCTAAGTTAATCACTTGGCTAATTCTCTAGGTTAATCTGTTTAGGTTTAAGGGGTCTAAACGAACTAACAAGTGGTATCAGAGCGGGTAGCTTTTGTTTTTGATCCTTTGATCTTTGAGCTGATCCTTGACCCCTGTTGTCATGGAACACGGACACTCTCTTGTTGTTCCACCTCATTTTAATGGGAACAATTATGCTTATTGGAAAGTAAGGATGAAAGCATTCCTGAAATCCATTGATAAGAGAGTCTGGAATTCCGTTGAGTACGGATGGGAGAAGCCCACTACTCCTGTGAGTGAGTGGCAAACTTCTCAAAAGGAGGCAGCTGCTTTCAATAGCAAAGCTATGAATGTTATTTTCAATACTGTCTCTATGGAGGAATTTAAGAGAATCTCTAATGTTGAGGTTGCTCATACTGCTTGGAATATCCTCCAGACTGTGCATGAAGGCACAAAGGCAGTTAAAATAAATAAATTGCAGCAATTAACTACTAGATTTGAAAGCATTAGAATGAATGATGATGAATCTTTTGATGAGTTCTATGCTAAACTGAATGATATTGTTAATTCTACATATAATTTGGGTAAAATTTATGATCAACCTAAAATTGTTAGGAAGATTCTTAGATCTTTAACTGAAGATTTTAGACCCAAAGTGACTGCCATCACTGAAAGCAAGGATGTGGACTCCATCCCTGTTGATGAACTTGTAGGATCTCTTCAGTCCTATGAGTTGGACCTACCTAAGACAAACAAATCCAAATCAATGACTCTTAAGTCTGTTGATGATGTTGAGAATGGTGGATTTGATGATGAACTCTCTGCTACAGAGATT
Source organism: Lithocarpus polystachyus (assembly GCA_033629205.1). Taxonomy (NCBI): domain Eukaryota; kingdom Viridiplantae; phylum Streptophyta; class Magnoliopsida; order Fagales; family Fagaceae; genus Lithocarpus; species Lithocarpus polystachyus. The sequence goes on from CM066165.1 coordinate 60,913,901, forward strand.
GCCTATTTTGCCAAGAACTTTAGAAACTTTCTTAGGAATAATAACAGAAGGGCAAGAGGCAAGAACACTGCTGAACTTAGAAATTTTAGGAGGAATGATCCCACTAAGGTTAATAACACTGAAAAACCTAAAGAGAAAGTAGGTCAACCTTCTAATAATTCTTTGGGACAACAATGTTATGGATGTCAAGGGTATGGTCATATGAAATCTGAATGTCCTACATACTTGAAGTTTAAGGGTAACGCTATGGCTGTAACCCTTAGTGATGATGAAGTTTCTGACAATGAATCCGCTAGTGATAAAGATGGAAACTTCATTGCTTTCATTGCTACTACTGTAGTTAATGAAAGCGTGTCTGTTGAAGAAAACCCTTCTGATGGGGAACTCTCTAAAGATGCAGATTTACAGGAAGCCTATAATAAACTTTGTAAAGTTGCTGCAAAGGATGCCATGAATGTTGATTTAGGCTTAAAAAAAATTGCATCTCTTGAACTTGATAAGAAGAATTTACTTGTGAAATTGTTTAATGTAAATGAGCTTTTGAATAATGTGAAAACTGAGAACATGTTTTTACTTGATAAAGTTAAATGTTTGGAACTTGAATTATCTGTTGCTAGAGAACAAACTAATAGGTCTGCAAGCTCCAAACTTGATCACATGTTGAGTGTTCAAAAGTCTCCTTCTGAAAAAACTGGCTTAGGTTTTGTGGATAGCATCTCTGTGCTTGAACCTTCTTCCACAAAATTTGTTCCCTCTTCTGAACCTCCTAAGAGTGAGATTGTCAAACCCTTGGTGAGTGAACCTGCTAAATCTGTAGATGTTACTCCACCTAGGAAGATTAGGGTTGATCTTCATGCTTCTCATTCTAGAGCTTCTACTTCTTCTAAGGGCAAGTTGCATGATAAGCCTGCATGGGTTTGTCATTTTTGTGGAAAGTCTGGACACATTCGTCCAAATTGTTTTAAGTTGCAAGCTGCAAAGCGAGCAAATAAACCTAAAGTACCTGTGCCTCAAGCACATGATCCTATGGTACTTATTGGTGAATTGGTAAAGGCGCTAAACCTTAATTCCAATCCTGGAGTTGCTCAGAATTTTAATGTAAATCATCACTCCAATGCAAGAGTTGCATCTAAAAAGTTTTGGATGCAAAAGGCTCGACCTAATTGAGTCTGTCTGACATGGTCCTTGTGTTTCATTGCTCTATCTTTTGTGACTTTTGTTTCTAGGATTTGCATTGCATAACATTCATGCATTTCATTCTAGGATGTTTATTTCTTTTATATATAAAAAAAAATTTTGCAAATTGTGTTTTTGCAATTTTTCCTTGAACTTGAAGACAAGGTTGGTCAATCAAATTTTGCATAACATGTTTATGTACCTTGTTTAGCTTTGATGCACTTATTTCTATTGCACTTTACTAGCTGAAGTTTTGTTGTGCATGTTGTGTGGGATGATGCTATATTTGTTGATTACATGATCCTGATCTTGAAGTCTTATGTCTTTGATTGTCAGACTTGGTCTTATTGAGAAAGGCATAAATAATCATCTCATCACTGTTTACTAGCCAATCATGAACACCTTAGTGCATATCGTAAGATTTTGTGCTCGAGAAAGTGTAGCACATGCACAAAAAGAACATAAGATGTAGCCTCTAAATAAAATTGGTGTGTACATTATTGGGCTATAATAATATAACAATTTAAATAAAATTGGTGTGTACATTATCCTGGCTTTTATTAAGTTCCTAATCAATTAAATTGAATATTAATTTTGAGGCAAATCAAGAAACTTACATGATTGCAAGCTTTTATTCTAGGAGATGCGAGAGTTATATGATGTAACTCTTTAAGTAATAGTCTTTTTCAAATTCATATGATGGATTTTGTAGAAATTGTGATTGATTACTATGTGCATATCACCTCACATGTTTTTCAAGCTTATGCTAGTTGCACACACTACACAAGTTATTCTTTGCTAAACTGTGTACATGTTTTTGTGTGTTTTTGGTCTGAACAACCAAGTTTGAATATTTCTGAAAATTGATGCAGAACATGTTTGCCTGTTTAAATGGTTGATGGATATTAAGAGAAAATCTAGCTTTGAGAGATCTGGGTTAAAAACATGGGTTTTTGGAAAACATTTCATCTCATACTCATGCATTCTATTCATAAAATCTAATGCTTTGAGGATTTTCAGCACTGAAATTGCTTGGTTTTTGAAAAATTTGTTTTTCCAAAATTTCGATCGATCGAAAGTATTTTTCGACCGATCGAAAATGTTTTTAAAATCTCAGATAAGTCTCTGGTTGTTTCTATCGGTCCTCGATTGGTATTGGATCAATCGAAGGATTTTCGACCGATTGAATGTAATTTTCGATCGATCGAAAATCGGGCTGAGTGTTTTTTTAAAAAGGATTTTTTCTCACGTGTTCTTCACTTTTTCAAAATCTTTTCAACTCCTTTTTGTCTCTCACCAACCGGTCAACCAGATTTTTGCTATTTTTGTCGTTTTCCTCCGTTCTTTTTGCATCAATCCTCTCTCCCAGGGCCGGTAAGACACTTTTGCCCCTCCATTTGTTTTTATTTTCATGTTTCATGCATAATTTTCATGCATTTTGGGTTATTTTCGGCATTTTAGTGTTTTGGTATTTTTGGCAATGATTTTGGGTACTTTTCTTTCAAATTAATCATGGGTTTTTGTGGGGACACCATTTACAAGTATGCCATGTGGTTTAATTTGATTATTTTGGAGTTTTGTGGACATTTTGAAAATCTAGGGCTTGGAATTTATGAATTTGGGGATTTTGTTCAAATTGATTTAAATTGATGAAATTTACTTGTTAGATTGATTAATTTAATCATTATATTGAGTTATATGACTGGTGTGTTGATCAATTTATCAATTAATTGTGTTTTGAAAAATTGGGTTTTTCAAAATTGGGTAGTTTTTAATTTAAAACTCATGCTCAAGTCAATTTTGTTAATTTGGATTATATTTGACCTTGTCACTGCATTAGTTCATGCATCATTTGCATATTTTGTTCATGCATCATATAGATTATTTTTTCTATATTTTATGATGTGCTAACTTGCAGTCTGCCCTTAGTTTTTGTTTTTGCTCTTCTCTTTCTGTGTTTCTCTCTTCTTTCCTTAGCATTATGCCTAGGAAAACTAGAGCCCATAGGGCTTCTGACCCCTCACCTTCATTTGATAGTGATCGATTTCCTAGTGAGAAGAACCAAGAGACCTATGAGACCCTTAATCTTAGGCGTCATATTTGGGCTGAGCGTAGGGTCATTCTAGATGAGTTTGATCCTGAGGTGAGACGTAAATTTGAGGGATTGGTTATCTTTGCTAGATTTTGAGCATCCTCCTCCTGCTACCTTGATTAGAGAGTTCTATTCGAACCTCTCTATCCACATCTATGATACCGACACCTTGGTTAAGGTTTGGTTATGAGGTGGAGAGTATCGCATTACCCCTTCGGTAGTGTCTGATGCTCTTGGGGTGCCCATTGTTGATCATCCTATTTTTCCTTATGAGGAGTCTCCACCTCTTGATGATGTTATGTCATACATCACTGGGTCTTCTATCCAGTGGGGTTCTGATCCTCGGAACACATCTGCTGAGCTTTCTGAGCTTCATTATCTTTTCTTTAGGATAGCGTGTCATTCCTTGTGGCCTATTTCTCATCTTCATACTATTCCTATTGAGCGGTGTGTCTTTTTGTATGCACTTGTTACTGATGCCCCTATCAGTTTTCCTCATTTGTTCCTTCGTTCTTTGAACGAGGTACATCGGTCTAGTTCTACGGCTCATGCTTTATTCTTTCCTGTTTTTTTTCATAAGATTCTCCTTCACCTAGGTTTAGGCGATTTTCCTGCTTCTGAGCCTGTACACGTTATTGCTCCTATATGTGCTACCTTTTTGAGGCAAAGGGCTGCTCAACTTCGAGCTAGCTCTAAGCGTCCTAGGGTAGAGCCTTCCGGTGTCACTCCACCCCCTTCTTTTTCTACAGATGCTCCTGCAGCTGAGACGTCTGCTGATCCCGCTGCTGCTGTTGTTGATGCTTCTCCACCTTCTCCTTCGGATGTTTCTGATATTCGCCGGAGTTTTGAGTTTTGTACCTTACGGTGACACTGTTGAACTTGTGGAGTTATTAGATTGTATCTAGGTGCTTTACTTTGTATTTACATTTTTTTGGCTCTTGTTAGGAGATATTTTTGTTGAGATACATTTTTATATATATGTTTCTTGTTTCACTATGCTACTTTGCTTATTGATTTATATTTATGATGATGTTATTCATGATATATGTCTTTATTTTGTGTCATGTGAAATCAAGAAATCTTTTTTTATATTCCTTGTATTTTCCATACATGCGTTTATGTGTTTGTTAAATGTTACAGGAATATACAGGTTGATTCAGTCGTGCTACTGTCTACTTTGCAACTGTTAGATAGTAGTTAAGTCGAATTGTTTAGTGGCTTTTTAATTTTGTAATGGGCTGTTTCAATTTGTAAACTTTGAGCTTTTTGTTTAGTTTGTGTTTTGTCACGGATTGCCAAAGGGGGAGTTTGTTAGGTTCTAAGATTTAGGAACTAATGTATTAGAACTTTAATTTGTAATGTTGGCAAACCATGATCAAAACATTCTTTAAGTCTTGTGTTAGACTTGCTCAAAGTATGGCTTTTTATATAAAGTTGGAATCGAGTTGACTGCAGAATTACTGTGCACTTTCTGCCTGACTCGATCGATCGAGAATTAGACTCGACTGATCGAAAATCGTGTAGAACGTTTTTCTGCAGAATTTTTCCAACTCAGCCCTAGCCCATTTAATGTATAAGGTTTTTTGTTTTGCCCTAAGTATATAAGGGAAAACCCTAGCCACGTTTTTAGAGTTCTGAATGCTGTGTTTGTGAATCTATTTGTTAGATCTAGAGGTGTTTACCTTCACATACACTTAGGGTTTCCAAACTCAAGATTCATGTCAAGAGGTTGGTAAATCATACAGTTGCAGAATCAAAAGAGCTTCAAGATATACAAGCAGGTGCGCTTGTGAATTGCTGAAGAATTCAAAGAAAGAAGGAGTCCGTGGATCTCGGAGCTGTCACGTGGTCGTGGTAGTAAGTTTCCTACAGGCAGGTAGCAATAGGGTGTTAATGGTCTAAGTCTTATTGTGTAAACTTCAATTCTTTCATAGTGAATTCGTTTTTACCTTGAGGATAGCTAGGTTAAATCCTCCCCAGGTTTTTTACCAGTTTGGTTTTCCTGGGTCATCATATCATGTATTCTTTATTATTCCGCACTTTTACCTAAGTTAATCACTTGGCTAATTCTCTAGGTTAATCTGTTTGGGTTTAAGGGGTCTAAACGAACTAACAGATACTGAGTCTCTCACTAGGAATGGAGCCAGGAGTTCAAGTTTGAGGAGGCAAAGTATTAAAAAAAATCATTATAAAACTCCAAATAACATCCATTTAGTATTAACAATGTAATCATTTATGAAAAATGGACTCAACGGTCTTTTAAATCTTATAAATTTTAGAAATTGTTTATAATTGAATTTGTACAAAATATTGTAATGATGTTATTTTCAATGAATAACATAAAATTGTTCGTCAAAAACTCATCTTCCATTTTAACATCAAAAAATATGCACATGCATACAAAATGAGACAATGCATCTAGCACAACACTACAATCAACCAACTTTATTAACTATCAACAACTAACTATTACAATTTCAAGCCAACTCAACTTAAAAAAAAAAAAAAAAAAAACACTAAAAGACAAGCACAACCATTAATTATTTGTCTATATTGTATCATATGCTACTCTCACTTAAATAAAAACCATTCACATTCATTATTGAGATATCCTTCACTATCAATTACTAAATACTCTACAAGATGGTGATTAGCATTGCAATTCAATAGATAATAATTAGCCATTTGATGATATTGATAAGTTTAAATAAAAAAAAAAAGGCAATCTAGATTTGACACAATTTTGTATAGTAAGAATTAATATAAATAGCTAGAATTATACTCTCTTTTACAAAAAAAAAAAAAAAAAAAGTCTACTCAAAAGTGTGTGCACACACACGGGAGAGAGAGAGGTTTTAACATAAAACTGATAAAAGTACACCACAAATTCTACTTAAAGCCATGGTAATTTTTAGAGGAATGTGGAATAAATATTGAGTTAATATGCAATAGTTTTGTGTGATTTCGTTCATGTGGGATATTGGAATCTGTGATAGCAAAGTTTGCTTAATGTTTAGTGGATTTTGGTTTTTGATAGCTGAAGTTAGGGTTTATGTGTGTTGAATTGAGTGGAGCATGGAGTTTTTCTTTGTGATGTTGTTGAGGTTGGGATATTTGCTTGTGCTTTGTTGTTTCTTCTTATTATTCTTCTCGTTATTGTTTTGTGCTTACATATATTTTATTCATTTTCCAGGTGTGGGATGCAACCTCTACAGACCCGAAGTTGTTGGTTAAAAATTAAAATGCGCATGCATGACTTGTGGAAATAGTGAACTTGTGGGATTTATAGAATAGGGTGTAGAAAGATCAAGTTGATAAGGTTTCTCTTATATGTATATATGTGGTTCTTGCAGGGGAGCTACTGTGACAATCACGGAGACTGGACTTATAGGTGTTTGGCAATGGGCACCCTTAAATGATTTCTTTGTTCATGTATTTGCTAGCATGGGTGGGGGGTGTAGATATTTTGTATGATGCCATATGTGGGGAAATTTAATTTTTTTAGTTTTATAATAGAGTAGCTTTGCATGATATATGTTGGGCATTTGTTTACATTTGAGTTGCTAATTAATCTGCTTTGAATTTACAGATGACTTTCCATTGTGCTTAATGCTCGGGCTGAATTCCTCTTAAATTTGAAAGTTTTTTACCCTTGCAGAATTATCATTCTATTTTGCTAGTGCAATTACTTGTGTCTCATTATTGGATATTCTTTTTTCCAGGGCAAGTGTGGTATTGAGAAACAGCCATTTCAACTTCCTGATTTTATTGCGGCAACAGGAATTGAGAAAGTCACATGATTTTCTGAGATGAGGAATTATAAAATCATCTTTTTGTAGCTGTACGGCTACCTTTATCTTGTCAACAAATTTTCATTGTTTAATGTTTTTGGCTTTATATTATTATTTTTTTTCCTGTTACTTTTTTTCCCATCCCCATGGTCCTTGTAGCTGTTTTTCTATTGTTAACCTTGAAAATTCTCCTGCTGTTTTGAGTCTCAGCTATATCTTTTAAGTTTGTTTGTTTGTTTGTTTTTTTTTTGTTTTTTTTCCCTGGATAAGTAATAAATACATTAAAAATGCATTAAAGAGCAGGGCCCTTGTACATGGGATGTACTCAAAAGATTTTCCCCAAAAAATCTGGTGAGGGGATTTTCCATGCAGCCGCTGGCTAATGAGGCCTGTCAAAGAGGAAGGCTAATGGGTTTTTTTGTTCTTTCATATGGTTTAGACTAATGGGTTTTTTTTGGATTCTGATTTGTTTGAATTGAATTGCAAGTTTCTCTAGATTTGGTTCTTGTTTGTAATGATAAACTTCTTTTTGGATTTTCTTTGGTCTTGCTTTTTGGAATTTCTTGGTTCTTGAATGTTAATGATTTTTATTAACTGGACTTTTAAATTTTGTATAATTTTGAATGCCTTTCTTGGTTTTTTATTCTAATTGGTGTGGAATATCCTTTCAAATGTATATGGACTTGAATTAATTTTCATCTTCCTAATGCTTTAAAAGATTTTTCATTTAGTTTCTATGTTTCTCCTCTGAAATTTGTGGCATGAAGTTTATTGATTAATATGAACGTTCTAAAATCTGATCCTTTCTCTCTGTCTCTTCCTGAATGCTCTAATTTATCCTTAAATATAAAGTGGTTCTTCAACAACTGGAAAAAAAAAAAAAAAAAAAAAAAACACTTTTCTTTGAAATTCAAGGAAAGGGTTTGAAGATTTTCTCGAGAAAGTGACTGCCAGATTTGAACAACAAGAAGATTTTTCCTAGAGAGGGGGTTTTCCATGCCGCTGCTGGCACAGAAGCCGAGGCTGAAGATTTAGACTAATGGGTTTCTTTTGTGCTTTCATATGGTTTAGACTAATGAGTTATTTTTTGTGCTTTCATAGGTGTGGTTTTTACTGATTTTGTTGCTAATTTTGAATTTATTATATTCTATATACTTGAACATATTTTGGCACTCACTAGTTATGACATAATTATCCAACATATGGTTTCTTTTGCACTATATATCGTTTTGCATTCTCTTGATCTATTATGTTTGCAACTTGATGCTTTTGTGCCCTTGACTGCTAATTGTTCTGTTGGTTTCCTTCCAATTATTAGGTACTGGGATACAAGGTAGTCAAATCCTATTCGTACTCAACAACTCCCTGACCACTGTTATTCTTTTACAGTGCGGCATCCCCTGATGGTTGTTTGCACTGCAGATCACAATCTGATAGTTTTCAACTTGCAGAAGCCTCAGGTAACATTCTCATCAAATGAAATGAACCAATAATGATTTCTTGCATCTTTCTTTGACAATCAAATGCTTCATTATTACAAAACAACATTTTGTAAGTCTGGCAGTAATGTTTTGCACTTAAAGTTTGATCAAGTTTGAGAACTCTTTTTGTCTACTTTTGATATGTGGATCTAGGCTTCTAGAATGTGATCATGTAAGGGTATCTGCACAGTATTAGGGGATATCAACTTCTAGCTTTAGCGTATTGGATAATCTTATTTTTGGTTTTTTCTGACCCTTAAAATTCAATTTGCTATTGCTTTTAAGTGTTCCAATGAATCATTGATTACTCCACACCTTGTTTCCCCAATGAATAATTGATTTGTGTGCATGTGTTTGGACTAGATAGAAAACATGATAGGGTGGAGGGTCCTAGCTTCAAATTTGTATTTCCAACTTCTTATTATTATAAATTTATTAGCTGCTAACCGATTCACTGTATGTGAAATTAACTTTATGCTATTGTTAGCAAAACCTTTTTTTTGAGATTGACTACTTCATTTATTTATTTTTTCCGAATAAATTTAAGGCAGTGATGATAGTCATTATTCAGTACTTTCTTTAGCTTTTACTGCATTCTTGAAATTGCTGTGAAAGCAAATTTTGGGTTGAAAACACGGGAAAAACCCAAGTGGTCTGTAGCTACTAAGAGAGATGCTAAGTGCTAGAGGAAGAGAAATGGTTTCTATGCAGTATAGAGACCTTTTTGTATCAACACCCTAAAAGGTTACTAGAGCATTTTTTTTTTCATAACCACCAGAAGTTGGATGCGGCATTTTTATCTTATGACCATGACTCCTTAAATATTATTTGTGGATGCTGTTTCATCCCCCCCACCCCTCTCCCGCTGCTGATAATCTTATGTTGTTTGCATTTTTTATTTTCTGCTTTAACTACATCCAGCTTCGTTACAGACAAAGAATATTTTGTGAATTGTGTGTTTCTTTCATGATGGTTGCCTCTGTATTAATACATCTTGTGTTGGTTTCTGTTCTGTTACCAGAATCTAATGGTATTTTGCTTTTCAGAAGCTTTAGCACATTCAGGAGTTCATTGAGTAATTTATATTTGATTTTGAAGTGATGTTTTCGGTTTAGCAGAATTATCACATTTGACTGTGTTTCATTCAGTCCAGAGGACTGTAGGTTGATATTCCTTAAATGTGAAGTACAAATGTTTATCCTGCTATATTTTTGCTTGGGCCAATATGGTGCACCTACATTCCTATGGATCCTGGTATGTTCCGCAAGAGGGCTATTTCTTATTAAAGAGATTTTCTTAGAATCTATCATTAATCTTTGCAGACTTTTTGTATTCCATCCCATGTTACTTGTCCATTCTTTTTTGGGATGTACTATGTGATTTTTCTTAAGTACCCTTATTTAATGATGTATCCTTCAAATGTATGGGATATTGGAATCTGTGATAGTAAAGTTTGCTTAATGTTTAGTGGATTTTGGTTTTTGATAGTTGAAGTTAGGGTTTATGTATGTTGAATTGAGTGAAGCATGGAGTTTTTCTTTGTGATGTTTCTTATTATTCTTCTTGTTATTGTCCTGTGCTTACATGTATTTTATTCATTTCCAGGTGTGGGATACAACCTCTGCAGACCTGAAGTTGTTGGTTAAAATTTAAAATGCGCATGCATGACTTGTGGAAATAGTGAACTTGTGGGATTTATAGAATAGGGTGTAGAAAGATCAAGTTGATAAGGTTTCTCTTATATGTATATATGTGGTTCTTGCAGGGGAGCTGCTGTGACAATCACGGAGACTGGACTTATAGGTGTTTGGCAATGGGCACCCTTAAATGATGCCATATGTGGGGAAATTTATTTTTTTTAGTTTTATAACAAAGTAGCTTTGCATGATATATGTTGGGGATTTGTTTACATTTGAGTTGCTAATTAATCAGCTTTGAATTTACAGATGACTTTCCATTGTGCTTAATGCTCGGGTTGAATTCCTCTTAAATTTGAAAGTTTTTTACTCTTGCAGAATTATCATTCTATTTTGCTAGTGCAATTACTTGTGTCTACTTTTTTGCAGGGCAAGCGTGGTATTGAGAAACAGCTATTTCAGCAGCTTCCTGAGTCTGTGGTTTCTACTTGGGGTTTATAGGCAGAAACTGTGAGAAGCAGCTCATTTTCTGATAGGTTCTTTGGGTTTATTTGGTTTCTTTTGCTTTTGGTTTTACTTGTGTGGTGGGGGTTACTCCTCAAAGTCCAGACTTTAAAGTAGTTCTCTTCTCATGCATATAGCCTCAAAGGTTGTGTCACTGTTCTTGACACAAAAAGATTGGAACTCTAGCTAGTGTCACTGTTCTCCCTCTCCCTCTCTCTCTTGGCCTTGCTTTTTTTTTTTTTTTTTATTGGTTTTTGCTGACACCAACTAGTGAAAAAAAGAACAAAATAAGAAAAAGAACAAGAAAAAAAGAAAGAAAGGAAAAGACCCAAACTTGGCATGAGTTAAGCCTAATTAGGCATTATTGCATGTAATTAATTACTAGTACTCTATACATACAGCTTTGTGGATTTGATATATGGCTCTTCGGTTTTGTTGGGGTTTACACGGAGAGTGGCTTTTGGGGCTTTGTCTTTGTGTTTCCATCTTGATATTAGGTATATTTCTTCATTGTGGGGTTTTAGAGTCTTATCATTATTGACAACGTAAACATGATTTTCAGCTTCAATATTTTACTAGATTTTCTGTAATATATTCTGATGGATTCCTCAGATTTTTCAGATAAATTTTGTAGGTGATTTTGTTTTTGGTAGTTAATGTTTAGTTGTTCATTACAATAATCAACTTTCTTTTTATTTTTAATTTTTTCTCCGATCCCTCACTCTTACATATTTATTCCCATTCTTTGGCAAAAATAAAGAGATACTTGTTGTCTTGTTGTCTACTGTTTTGGTGGTTTCTTTGATATCTCACTCTCTTACATATTTATTTTCATGCTGTTTCCCTGCTATATGCCAAAATAATTCAGTGACTCACCTCTTACATGATCTTATGATTAGCATGTCCATTGGAATATAAAAAAAGCGGACAATATGCTTCTTTCCTATATATATATATATATATATATATATAAATCTGTTATGTTTATGATTCGGAATTAAGATCATGTAATTTTTAGAGCCCGTTTGGAGATGCATTTTTGTGGAACTGCTACCAGTAATTTTTTTTTCTTGTCCCTTTTTTATTAAGCGTTAAATGTGATTTAGGTTTGGGTATTGTGGGTGGACTGGTTTTGAGATTTAGGAATTTTGTTTTTCTTTTCATAACTATAGAACTTTGACTACCCAATTGAACTTTTCATTGAATTTGCTTCTTGGTTGACGTTTTTTGCTTTGAATGATGTTGGATTAATCCGGATGAACTACTCTTTTCTTTCAAGTTAATTGTGGTAAGGGGCCAAGTATTATTCCTTAATATTTCTTTGTTCAAGCATGAATTATTTTGCCTTCCTAATTCAGTGTTGTCAGTTTAATAAAAGCTATGTGTAAACCTTGACATTGTGTTGGCTTCTGTGCCAATCTAAGATATAACATGTTAATTTTATAGAATTACCTGCACTGTTAACTAACAAGGGAAAAAAAGACCAATTATAATAGTTAAATTTGGACTTTGTTTTAACTTCTCTTCCCAATTTTTTCATATGGTGATTTTTATATTCTATTTGAGTTCATAACAGTAGGAACTTGACACATGCACATTTACTTTGGTCGTGAGGCATAGATTCCGTTTCATTGAAACAGTAAAATGTAGGGAGATATTCTCTAATACAAATATGATACATGATGGTGGGGTTGTGGCAGTTGAGCTTTCTAGAGTGGTTGCAGGTGCTCCACAGCTTATTACCATTGGTGGAAATAACGAAGATTCTCATTATTTATACATATGTGCACTTGCTTTTGCCTTAGCTCACATAGCTGCGAAAATATTTCTTTTCATATACATATTTGTCATTAGCATAGATATTTCAAAATTGGGTTGCCTTGCAACCGTATAATCTAATCTGTACTGGCTTTTTATTTATAGTGCTGTTTAAATTACCTATTTATTTTCGTAATCATTTTTTCTCCATCTTCAATGACATTATTCTATATGTGCAGGATTAGGAGGAAGACCTTACAAATTTGAAATAACAGGGCATGGACTTATTCAATCTATATTGCCACTGTGTAAATTGTTTGTTCAATCTCTGAAGAAAGCTAGTAGCTTGAGTGGTTTATCTACGATCGGTTAGCATTATAAGCTATGGTGTTTTATCTGCATTTTCTTTTTTTCTTTTTCTTTTTTTGGATTTTTTTACTAGTTAATTGGTATGTTTTTCTTGATCTTTATAGTTCCACACTCACTTAGCATATAGTAACTTTTATTTCCGAAGTTTTTTCTTTTAATCTAAAACCATACAACAAATTGACACCCTTAATCTGTAGAATGGGCTTTATTGGACTTTCTTGTTCTAGATGATTTTGGTGCCTCTGTGGTACCAAGTAAGAGAGAATTTGTTTTAAACTAGAAAAATCATATTTTTTAAAGCAATCATGTCAATACATTCCTTTTCTTCTTCTTTCTTTCCATTTTGGGGTATATGTCCTTAAATGATTATAAATTGCTCTAATCTAGAGTTTAAAGTTCAAAGGTGTTTATTAATCCCAAACGCAATATAATTTAACTTATGTAAGTAATACTATGAGGAGAAAGAACAAGGGAAGTAAATAATATTGACTTTATGACAGATCCTTGATATCCTATGCATGGGGTTTTTGCTTTCTTTTGAAATTTTCGAACAAATTTGTTACCTTACAATTTTATGGTATATAAGATAATGGGAGACTGATATAGCAGCCTTTTGGGCATTCATTGCCCCTGTTAGATTTTCTTTTATTCTCCCATTCTCTCACACGATCTTAATTTGCCTTGCACTATTTGGTTCTATAATAACATTTTGCTCATAATGTCTTTGCTTGTTATGACACTTCTACTATTTCCTTAGTTTTCACCGTGGTGGTTAGCGTGGTTCTTGTTAGTTTCTTTATTAATCTTTCTCTTATTGCTTCAGAGTAAGGACACACTAGATTCCAGATCTCGCTATGCTAACACTACAAATTGTGGCGGTAGGGGTGGTGCAGACCGCTATGTTGGACGTGGTGGTTCAAGCCAATTATGTGGATGTCACTGAGCAACTTCCAGGATCTATTTTGTTCGAAATCTCTGTGCAACCATGTTAAACATGCACTTATCATTTTTCATTTTTTTTGTCAGAGCCTGGTGGTTTATATGGTAAACCTGCATACAAGAAGGAAAATAGGACACATGCTTATGCAGTCTCCTCATCTTAGTCATTCAGCATGGCAGGGATGACACGTGTCGACGACCTACCTCATACATGTTCTTACTATTAAAAACCTTAAGTTGATCTCTGTTTTTGGTTTGAAAATTGAGGAGTAGCAATGCGATTAATTGCTATGAGTTGCGATGCTCAGTTTTTTTTTTTTTTTCCTTTTTTTTGGGGGAGGTGGGGGGGTAAGCATTAAAATTTTCATTCAAAAAAAATTTTAAATGGCTTTTTCCTGGTACGTGGGATGTGCCAGATCAATGCAAACCCCCACCCCCCCCCCCCCCCCCCCCCGCCCAAAAAAAACACCCTAAAGAAAAGGAAGAGAGAGTGAATTGGTGATTTACAGTCTCCCCACTTATTTTTGCATACAACACCAATTAATCATGTTTGTATTACCTTTTATTTATTTTATATTTTTAACTTTGTACAACTGTCCAATAAAGAAATACCTTTGTAGGAACTTTCACCTTCCATTCTGATCTCCAACCAGTTAACTCCTATGCTTCATTGTAAAGCTTTATACTAAGATTTTGCCTCAATTTTTTTGGTTCTTTGAAAAAGGTCATATCATTCTATTCAAGCCCATCTCATTAATCTTTATTGAATATAACAAACGGAGAAAGCTGTCAATAGATCAGGCTCTTAATTGTGTAATGGTAACAGGGAGATTATTATGAAGTTAATTATCAGTCATTGTGGCTTCTTTATTTTTCCATATTTTAAACAATTGAAGGAATAAGAGTTTCAATGGTATATCTCCACAATTATACTATTGTCTCTAACATAGCATTCGACATAAATTGAAAACCAAAGCCCTCAGTTAATTCGTTTCCATAAGCTAACTATGTGGAAGTTGCATGTCTTTGCAAATCAACATTGATTCCATCTGTCCCCTTATTTTTTTCCTCACAGCCTCTAAAGCAAATCACTCTCCATGACCTTTCTGTAAAATCCATTAGAACTTGTTTGAAGACTCCATGCTTTTGAACACCCAATCCACCCAATCAAACGAAACCTCTGTAGGTGGGTGGATTAGGGGTTTTGATATTTAGGGATTTTGTTTTTGCTTTTGAATGATGTATTAATCCATATGAACTACTTTTTTGCTATATGGGACACAATCTGATTCAAGGTATTGTATCAATTCCTTGATGTTTTCAAGTTCTGTTTTTTATTTGAATTGCTTTTGTAGATTTTGCATGTTAGCTTATCCTTTGATTTATTTTCTGGGTGTTGTTCACTTCTATATTTTCTGGGTTTCCCGTTATGTAATGGGCATGAGATTTTACAATCAAAATTTCCTATGGATTACTTTGTTCTAATGCATTCATCTCTTCAGTATCCTAGTTAGTTAATGTGAAAAAATTGTTTGTGAAGTTGAGGAATTACTGCCAAGCTAGTTGCTGCATATTTTCAGAATTTTTTTTGGATAACCTTAGTGTGAAACAGATGGAAGAGGTAAGCTCATCAATATTGTCATCCCAATTGGCACATTGTTATGGTAATTTGTGTGGATCCTTTAGAGGCGATAACCTTATGTTGAGCCATGTATTTTATCATGCAACTTTTAATATGCTAGTTTATGGTATCCACTTTCTCAGAAACATTTATTGTACATTGTTTTACTCCTACTTCTTAGATTTTTGTGCATGTTAACTTGCCATTCTTGGGGGGCCAATTCTTCATGCTCATTTGTTTCTAGCATTTTCTGATTGTTGAACATTGTCTTGATGAATTTTCTTTACACAACTTTCTACACCTTAGTTAAATCCATTCAAATGGTGCTTGACGTGTAAATAAACCATTGTAGACTCACATCAAAATTATTTTGTGAACTAAATACAGAAATTATGTAAGATATGAGGTAACAATATACTAAGTACCTTTTTTTATCTTTAAATTTTTATTAAGTTTCTGATGGGCTTATTATTTAAAATTTTGTATGCAAAGGAATGGAGGGAATGTCAAAGGAGGGAGGACTGTTCTTTTTTTATTTATTGAGTAGTGTTAGTTAGGCTGCTTCATATTTAGCTTCTTTGTTGGTTCTGTTGAATGTTATTGGTTCATTATTTAATATTTCTTTATGATGCCCTAACCTATCAGATTTTATGTTATGTTAGCCCTCTGTTGATGTACAGTGGAGACTAGTGGAAATAACAAAGATTCTCATTATTTATACATATGTCCGCTTGCTTTTGCCTATAGCTCACATGGTAAGCAAAACAATTTCTTGTCATATACATATATGTCATTAGCATAGATATTTTATGCAATTTTGATGATCGGTTCTTGGAAACTATTCCAAAATTGGGTTGCCTTGCAACCATATCTTCTAATCTGTGCTGGCTCTTATATTTACAATGGTGTTCAAATTACCTATTTATTTTCCTAATTATGTTTTCTCCATCTTCTATGACATTATTCTCTCTGCCCTTTTCTTTTTTCAATTTATTTATAAATGTGCAGGATTAGAAGAGAGACCTTACAAATTTGAAATAACATGGCATGGACTTATTCAATCTATATTGCCAGTGTGTAAATTGTTTGAAATCTCTAAAGGAAGCTAGAAGCTTAGTGGTTTATTTACCATCTAAGCTATGTGGTTAGCATAATAAGCTATGACAGGTTTTATCTGTTTTTGGATTTTTTTTTTACTGGTTAATTGGTATGTTTTTCTAGATCTATACAGTTCCACACTCACTTAGCTTATAGTAACTTTTATTTCCAAAGTTTTCTTCTTTGACTATAAAATCATACAACAAATTGACACCCTTAATCTGTAGAATGGGATTTGTTGGACTTTCTTCTTCTAGATGATTTTGGTGCCTCTGTGGTACCAAGTAAGAGAGAATTTGTTTTTAACTAGACAAATCATATTTTCCAAAGAAATCATGTCAATACATTCCTTCTCTTCTTTCTTTTTCTCAGATATTCAACCCTCAACTCTCTAAAGTGAAATTATTGGGCTATGCTGAGATGAAATTATACACCCATGCAGACTGTAGTCATTGTCTTTCCTATGAATTGATTGTTTACCATCTGAGCTATGCGGTTAGCATAAGCTATGACAGGTTTTATTTGCATTTTCTGTTTTCTTTATTTATGAATTTCTTAAATAGTTGATTGGTTTTTATTTATTTTATTTTAATCTCTAGAGTTCTAAATTTTCACTTAGCATAGAGTAGGCATTTTTTCTATACTATTTTTCTATGACTCTAAAACCATACAAAAATATTTGACACCCTTAAGCTGTGGTATGAGCCATGTTGTACTTTCTTGTTCTAGATGATTTTAGAGCCTATGTGGTACCATGTAAAAGAGAATTTGGTTTAAACCCAAAAAAAAAAATCATATTTTTCAAAGCAATCACAACTAGTTTGAATTCAATCTTTTTATATTTTGATTGAAATATACTCAAGAGATGTATTGAGGAAGAATTTTCCATAACTATAAGTAGACGGAAATAATATACTTTTGTGACTTGAATTCTTGTGTACTCATACTTCTAAAGTTTGTTCCTCTATCTCTTTCTTGATGGTCTTTTCCAGCCCTTTGATCTGTTGTATTGCCTTAGGCATTAATCAATATGTCTCCAGACATTGATGTTTTATAGGATCTTCTCTTGCAGCCTGCAGTATCTGTACCCTTCTTTCATGCTCTTTGATTTTTCATTTTTGTTTTAAAATATTTCAGAATATTGTTTCTTGTGTTCCAAAATTTGGTCTTGATTCAGAAGTTGCTAGGAGGAACTATGTGCTGCCTACAACAACTCAAAAATTCTTGCTTGCCATGTAGGAATGTAGAGAACAATTTATTCTCTGGACCTATACCTGCAAAATTGTTGAGTGTTCTAAATTTTAGGTGCTGTAGATTTTTTTTTTCTGCCTTTCATATATATATATATATATATATATATATATATATATATATAGATGGATTGCCTTTTAACAAGGATTGGTTTTGCCGTGTATGCCAAATCCTGGAACTAGTTATGTTATTACTTCTCTCACAGTCTCTCTTTAACAGAACTCGATACTATTCTTTCGTTGACTGTATGGAATTGTCAGAGGACACAATGGTATATTACTATTGTAGTATAATAACTACTTGATATCACCTGTTTCTGTATTAAAGTCCAATTGTATGTCTTATTGGTATTAAAGTCCAATTGTATGTCTTATTGTATGTTTTTTTAAGTAATTATAGATTTTTCGTAGGTGTTTTGGGGATTCTAATGAATTTGGAGGGGTATTTTTGAAATTTGCATCATTTTCAATGGCACTTTGGCCATTTTAATGTCTTGGGAAGAGTTGTTTCTTCTATATAATGTCTTTCAAGGGTACATATTGGCAATTTTAGTAGTTTTAGGGAAATATTCCAGTCATTCAATGGGTTTTTAGGGTGGCATTTACATTTATATGGTGTTGGAGACGTACTTGCGCAACTTAATGCCTTTTTACGCAACAGTTTGGCTGTTTGAGTGAATTTTGCATTGTCCTTTTTAATTTATAGCGTTTTTAGGGGAAAATTTTGTCGTTTTAATGGTTTTGGGTATGGAAATTTAGGGATTCAATGTGATTTTAGGAGTTTTTTTTTTCCCCCGTTTTAACAAACTTGAGAGGGAATATTATTGCATATTAAATGCGTTTTCTAGGCTCTTCTAATGCCTTTTGAGGGATGGTTTTGCAATTTAATGAGTTCTGAACTAGAATTTGGCCTTTTAATAAATTTTGTTATAGAGCGAATGGATTTACCGTGGGAGTTTTGTCGATATTTATGATTTTGAATGAAAATTTTTATACTATAACGGATTTAGACTAGGTAGTTCGGACATTTTAATGACTTCGGAAGTCGTATTTCTGGAAATTGTATGTTTAGAAGTGGAATTTTTAGCGTTTTATTGTTCATGGAGGTGTATTTTGTGTACTTAATTTTTTTGGTGCGGCTGCTTTTTCAATTTCGTGGGTTTTCGGTCGTATTTCGCCAATATTAATTGATGCGAACCTCAATTGACTCGCTTTGAGACCCAACAAATAATATTGGAATATTGCCCAAGAAAGCTAAAATTCAGATTTTTGATAGAAACTCTAACCCAACGTAAAATGCCCCAAACATCTAAAATGATTAAAAAATACACCTCGACATTGCTAAATGAGCGAAATACCTTAAAATCCTCTAGAATGAGCAAAACAACTTGAAACTAACCAAAATACCCCCCCCAAAATCAAAAAAATCGAGTGTATTTTGGCTTAGTGTTTGGGTATTTTGCTCATTTTCAGAGGTTTCGATGTTCTTTTGCTTATTTTTGAAGTTACCCACCTTTGGCAGAGAGTTATCCCAACAAAATATGGTAAGGGTCAAGGGGGGTGGAGTATGAAAGTTTGCAGGAGGACTCATGGATGTGGCCTTTGGAGAAGCATTCATGAAGGATGAGAGAGTTTTCTAAGCATCTATCTTTTGTAGTGGGTGATGACACTCGTATCCGCTTTTGGCATGATAGGTGGATTGGTGATAATACCCTAAAAGATCTCTATCCTAAGCTCTGTGTGTGTTCAGCTGCTAGGGATGCTTGCATCTCTGAGGTTTTGTGGATTCCAGAAGGGGATACTCTTAGAGTATGGGGTTTAAGGTTTTATAGAGCTTTTGAAGATTGGGAGCTAGATGCATCTTATTTTCTACTTCAGTCTATCCAAACTCGTATTCCTCGGGATGATAGGAGAGGTACTCTTTGTTGGCGGCTTAAATGTGATGGTAAGTTTGACATCCGGTCTTACTACCAAATGATTCGGAGTACTCCGAATTCTTCGTTTCCTTGGAAGGGTGTTTGGAAACCAAAGATTCATAAGCGAGTGGCTTTCTTTTTGTGGACAGTTGCTCATGATCAGATTCTCACTTTAGATAATCTCATGCTTAGGGGTCACCCTTTGGCAAATCGATGTTGTATGTGTTGTTGTGATGGGGAGTTGGTGGACCACCTTCTTCTTCATTGTCCTGTTACACATCTCTTATGGACTTTTATGCTTCAGGCTTTTGGTATTCATTGGGATAACCAAGATCGGTGGCGGGTTTGTCATCTTGTTGCCATCAGTAGCTTGGGAAGCATAATTCGAACATTTGGAATTTGATTCCAGGGTGCTTAATATGGATTGTTTGGTTGGAACGAAATCGTCGCTCCTTTGAGGACAATGAGAAGACATTGGATAAGTTAAAGGTTTTATGCCAGCGTAGTCTTTTTGAGTGGTCTCATTGTTGGGGTTTTACTGATGAGAATCAACAAGCTTTCAAGGATCCATTGCAAGTTCCTGTTAGGCCTATTACTAGAGCAAGATCCAAGAAGATCAAAGAAGCACTTAATGGGCTGATTCAAGAGATTTGGGCTGATTCTATCGCAGGACATTCCAGGCGGGGCCCAAAGGAAGATAATAAATTTAATCCAAGCTATTGAGGGCTGATCTGACTTAATTGAGCGCTATTTATCGCATGGAATTATGGCTGATTGACTTTCCAACTCTAAATCAGTTTATAGATACTTTTCCTAATTTAGATCTTCTAATTTTGGACCAGATCTACCTTAATTTTAGGCTTTTATTATTGAGAACGTTTTTTAGGGTTTTTCCTATTTTGGATCTGCTATTTTCAGACCAAATCAGGTTTTAATTAGGGTTTTATTATTTAGTACGTTTTTTTATATTTTCTACATTCAGCCATGCCTTATAAATAGCATGCACTCATTGTAATAGAGGGGAATTATTAAATAAAAATCAGAAAATGTGAGGCTTTGCTCTTCTCTTTGGTTCTTCAAGAACTGTGAATTTATCAAGGATTCTTCCTTATGGCATTCAAACTTATACCTTTGGTTCGTGATTCCTTTATAATCATTGGGTCAAGGTCTGTTACTTATACATTTGGTTCGTGTTTTTCTTATAAACGTTGGATCTGGGTTTTCTATCAAATCTGAATTTTAGCTTTCTTGGGCAATATTCCAATATTGTTTGTTGGGTCTCAAAGCGAGTCGTTTGAGGTTCGCATCATTTGGTATCAGAGCTCAGGTTCTAAAATCAGTTTTCTATCCTTTTATCTTTTGTTTCCTGTTATCTTCCTATCTTGTTCCGTTTCTGTTTTTTTGTTCTTTGTTCTTGTTTTGTGACGTGCACTAGGTTAAAATTGTGTACTGAGTTCCCAAAAAAAAAAAAAAAAACGTGAAAAAAAAAAAAACTGCAGAAAGAAAAAAAAAAGTGAAAAAAAAGGATTGCTGAAACCCTAAAAAACGTTCTCAATAATAAAAGCCTAAAATTAAGGTAGATCTGGTCCAAAATTAGAAGATCTAAATTAGGAAAAGTATCTATAAACTGATTTAGAGTTAGAAAGTCAATCAGCCATAATTCCATGCCATAAATAGCGCCCAATTAAGTTAGATCAGCCCTCAATAGCTTGGATTAAATTTATTATGCCTTTATCTTCCTTTGGACCCCGCCTGGAATGTCCTGCGATAGAATCAGCCCAAATCTCTTGAATCAGCCCATTAAGTGCTTCTTTGATCTTCTTGGATCTTGCTCTAGTAATAGGCCCAACAGGAACTTGCAATGGATCCTTGAAAGCTTGTTGATTCTCATCATTTACTGATTCTTAATCTCTCTCTAAGTTTATGTTTTCCCTTAGATTAACTTCCTAATTACCATCTTTTTTGTTTTGCTGTTTGTTTCATCTGTTTCTTGTTGTTCATCATCATGAAAAACTTGTACTATTCATTTTTTACTCATTAATAATAGTTTTCTGATTACCTATCAAAAAAAAAAAAAAAAGTTTTGGGTCTTAACGCCATTTTTCATCTTAGTGTTTCAATTCAAGTTATTAAGTCATATTTGAAGCAAATTTTGATTCTCTCTAATTCCTTCTTACCTGGACTAACTTTTTTAAGATCATCAAGCGAAGCCAAGAGGTGCAAGCGTAGAAAGAGGTTTTTCTCCTTTGCAATTATTATTATTTCTTAAATTATGAAGAGAACTTATGGGTCTATCAAGTTGTAATCCGAGAGATTTTATGTTTTTGCATAGAGTTTCTGCATTTTGTGATTGCATTTTGCAATTACATTGTATTTGCGTTTGCGTTTAATGAACGTGTTTTGATCGTTTGTTTTAAGAGTCTGGGTTTCAATCTATTTTGTAATTACCAGATATTGTCAACATATTGTGGGTTGCGTTAATTTTGCATATTTGGGTTTTTACGGTTGTGATAGTTTTACTGGTTTTGATTTGTTTGCCCATGTGGTTATTGTTTCGGTGAATCAACATTGTTATTCATGGCGTCTGTATTATTGTGCATACATTGTGGGTCTGTTTACAATTCAAGTAATATGCCTTTTTTTTTTTTACTCTATTTTCATTTGATTGTGTTTATGCATTTGATTGTTTATGATTTTGCTTCATCAAATGCAGTTTTAGTTTTGCTCAGAATTTGAGATGGCGACAAAATTGTCAATGTTATATGGTTTAGTGGAATGGGTGTTGGATCTGGTGTAGGGGTTGGATCAAATTGACGGAGCCGCTAAAGCCTAAATGTTATGGTTTGTGCCAATCTAAATTGTTGTTTATTATTTACTTATTGTAATATATTACTTCATAATAAATAATGAAAACTAGTAGGCTTTGATAGTTCTTCGTACATGAGAAGAGAAAAATGGCCAACCCTTCACCCTTAAAGTTTTTGAAAAAATGCCTGAGCTAAACTGAAAAAGTGGGGCTTTTGTAATGTTCTATAAGCACAATTGTGTATATATATAAATATATATATATATATATATATTCTATTTACTAATTCTTTTGTAATACTTATTAAACAAAATGTAAGAATACACTATGATTATTGTAATATATTACTTCATAATATTTCTATGCATCTCATTTTTAATGATCTTGTGTGTAAAATTTTGACAATTTCATCTTAAGAAATTGATGAGAATCAACAAACATTCAAGGATCTATTGCATGTTCCAAAATTCAAAAAGGTCAAAGAAACACTTAATAGGCTGATTCAAGAGATTTTGGCTGATTCTAACGTAGGACATTCCAAGCTTGGCCCAAAGAAAGATGAATGCGTAATAAATTTAACCCAAACTATTGAGGACTGATCTGGCTTAATTGGGTGTGATTATGGCGAGGATTAATGACTGATAGACTTTCTAGTTCCATATCAGTTAATAGACATTTTTCTTAATCTGGAGCTTTTAATTTTAGACTAGATCTACTTTAATTTTAGGCTTCTATTATTTAGAACGCTTTTTAGCTATTGTCCTATTTTAGATCTGCTAATTTCAGACCAAATCAACTTTTATTTAGGGTTTTATTATTTAATACGTTTTTTATATTTTCTATTTTCAGTCATGTCTTATAAATAGGATGCACTCATTGTAATAGAGGATTATTGAATAAAAAAATCAGAAAAATGTGAGGATTTACTCTTTTTTTTTTTTTTTTTTGTTCTTCAAGAACTGTGGACTTATCAGAGATTCTTTTTTGTAGCATTCAAACTTTATACATTCAATTTGTGATTCCATTATAATCATTGAGTCAAAGGTCTGTTACTTATACTTTTGATTCGCATTTCACTTATAAACGTTGGATTAGGGTTCTATCAAAATCTAAATTTTAGCTTTCTTAAGCAAATATTCTAATATTATTTGTTGGGTCTCAAAGCGTGTCGATTGAAGTTCACATAAAAAAGTTCAAACTTCATTTTTCAACTTACATTTGAGACGATTTAGCTTTCAATAGTTGAAATTATAGAAACTTTTAAACTTGAACATGTAAACATTTGATCTAAAACAATCTCGTGCATCGCATAAATTAGCTACTAGTTATATATATATATATATATATATATAGAGTCTGTTTTTTTTTTTTTTTTTTTTTTTTCCTTTTTTAGGCATGTTATTAAGGTGAAAATTGCAATACTGCATAAATGATCAAAATCCAAACACGCTCGTCTGCCACCTGGGCTGGGAAGCACCCAGATCCAATCTTCAAAGATCTCTCAGTAAATCCCTTTCCAAACTCAAGAAATTCCTCTCCTAGAATTCTCAAAAAAAAAAAAAAAATGTCAGCATTTTTTTTTACACCAAAGACCAATTCACAACCTGTTTTCAGGTCCAAACCCATTATTATCCCGACGCTCCTCCTCCACAAGACCCTTGATCATCATGTCTTCAATCTTCACCCCAACTGCTCTTCTTCTTCTCTTATCTCTTCTCATCATTCTCGGTGTCTTCTTGCCCTGGGCTGGCATGCCCGACTTTCTCTTCTCCAGTAACTCTAACACTTCTTCCCAATCCAAATGGCGTGATTACACGCTGGCCCAAGCAGCTTCATTTGTGGCCAAGAACGGTACAGTGATCGTCTGCTCTGTGAGTCACCCTTACTTGCCTTTTCTTAACAACTGGTTGATTAGCATTGCCAGGCAAAAGCATCAGGACAAACTGCTTGTCATTGCCGAGGACTATGCCACGCTTTTTAAGGTTAATCAGCGTTGGCCTGGCCACGCCGTGCTCGTCCCGCCTGCCCCTGATTCTCAAACTGCCCATAAGTTTGGTTCTCAGGTATGTATTTTTTAACATCTGGGTTTCATTTATATTTTATTTTTGCCCAAACTGTACGTTCCTAAACTTTAACAAACTTAAAGTGATCGGTTTTAGTTCCTTACAAACTTATATTGGTTGATTTTAGTTTCGCCACGTCTAAGAGTGATCACTTTAAACATCATAGACTAAAATCGCTAATGGGCTAAATTTTCAGGAACAACATTGTATTTAAGCATTTATTATTTTATATGTGAGTTCAAATGCTGTGTTATTAAGTTAACAAGTTGGCAATCTAAATGGTCCTACTAGCAGGAGTTGTAAACTTGTATGTACAATACTTCCCAAGGATCCCTATTTTTTCCTCGCTCCTAGTTTTCCTTTTGAAAACTTGGACGGTGGAAGTTCTTTCTTGTTTCGACAAGTGGTTTTTTTTTTCCCGTTACTTTGGTGAAATTTTATTTCTTTTACCGTTCCTACTCTCCTTTTCTTTTGTCCTCGTACCTTTTCTGTCTTTCCTATGGATGATTTCACGAAACAATGGGAGAAACTTTCTCTCACTGAAATAGAAGGTGCTGAGTGTGCCCTCAAAGATGGAGTGATAGATGAATCCTTCGCGGTTGTGGCTAAGTTTTATACAAAGCGTAAGGTTAATCTTGAAGCCGTTGCAAGAACCTTTCGGAGTGCCTGGAAAGCTGATAGTGATTTTGAGTTTCGCAATTTGGGAAACAACAGAGCTCTTATTGTTTTATCTGATGAAGTCGACATGAACAGAGTCCTGATACAAAGTCCATGGTCCTTTGATAAATATCTAATGGCTCTTCATAGGTTGGGTGATAATGAATGTCTCAGTTCTGTACGCTGTGACACATCAATTTTCTGGATACAAATTTCGAATCTTCCTAGTCGACACATGACTAAAGAGAATGGAATACTCATTGGCAACACTCTGGGCAAAGTGATTACTGTTGATGTTCCTGAGTGTGGCCGAGCATGGAGTACTTGTCTACGTGTACGGGTTAAGATCGATGTAACTCAGCCCCTATGTAGAGGCAAAATGGTTAGACTAGGAGATTCTGATAGGCGTTGGGTTTTTTTCCGTTATGAACGTCTACCAATCTACTGTTATTGGTGTGGAAAACTCACTCATGATGAGAAGGATTGCAGGCTGTGGATTCTGTCAAGGATAAAAGTGCTATTAAGGACCCTAAGGGATCTATGCAGCGTCTGGAACTTGTTGGCGCAGATACAGAAATTGCGAAAGTGGTTCAAGTAGAAGACATAAAAAGGAAACTGCGTGTATAGTTCTAATGTGGATAACACTGTGGCTGAAAAGAAGATTAGGTTGGATGATGCTGTATCATTGGGTAAAGTTTTTGAAGAACATTTCAGAGCAGCGGTGGTTGCTAAGCAACCCCGCCGGGACCAATGAATACACTAAGCTGGGCTTGGGAACCCCCGAACAGTTAATGCACTCAAAAAGGTACTGCAAGCTGAAGCTCCCAATTTGGTCTTCCTTATGGAAACTAAACTTCCATTGAAGGCTATGAGACGGATCTCCAATATCAAGAATTCCATTGGATTGACTCAAGGTTTGGTAGTTCTAAGCGAGGGGAAGAGTGGTGGTCTTGCTTTGCTTTGGAAATCTGATATTCAAGTGGATGTGCAGTCCTTTTCTCGCTAGCACATTGATGCTATTGTTGACTCTGGTACACCTACTGGTAAGTGGCGTTTGACAGGGTTCTATGGCAACCCTGACACCAATGGCAAACCGGCATCATGGGCTTGTCTAACCCAGCTTGCTAAAGTCAACAATCTTCCATGGATGTGTGTGGGGGATTTTAATGAAGTTCTCAGTGTTAAAGAGATGCAGGGTGGGGTAGATAGGCCTCCTAAACAGATAGAAAACTTCCGTCAATGTATCAATACCTGTGGTTAGAAGGATGTAGGATATTTGGGCTCTTGGTTTACATGGAGTATGTTTCGTAATGATTTAGGTTGGATAAGAGAGAGAATTGATCGTTTGTTTGCAACAACTGATTGGCTCGACATGTTTCCTAATGCTCGGTTATTCCATTTAGCTTCTTCAGTCTCTGACCATTGTTGTTTAATGCTGCATTTCAACCAGCGAGTTAAATGTAAGAAACAAAGGAGGCTTTTTAGATTTGAGTCCATGTGGCTTAAAGATGAAAAATGTTCAAATATTGTAAAAGAAATATGGGTAGAAGGTGCACTTCAGAGTGATGGAAATTGTTTTTCAACTTGTATGGAAAAATTCCGTGAGGCTCTATCCCATTGGAATATGCAAGAATTTGGGCATATTGGTGAAAAACTGGTGAAAGCACAAGATTTCCTACAAGTTTTGGAAGCAAGATCAGGTGGGATGTCAAACATTGATGAGGAATGTCAATAGAGGGCAGAGGTGAATCGATTGCTTGATTTGGAGGAAAGAATGTGGAAACAAAGGTCTGGTAATCCTTGGTTGAAGGAGGGCAACAGAAATACAAGATTTTTCCATATGAAGCCCTCGAATAGAAAGCAGCATAATACAATTTCAGGTGTCATGGATGAATCGAATACTTGGCAGGAGAGTGATGATAAAATCTTTGAAGTAATCATTGCATACTATCAAAATCTCTTTACTACTTCCCAACCAGATATTTCCCATGAATTTCTTGAGGCCATTAAACCAGGTGTGACTCCACAAATGAATAGTTCACTCATCAGAGATTTCAGTGCTATAGAGGTTAAAAAAGCTCTTGACTAGATGTATCCTTTGAAATCTCTAGGACCAGATGGTATGCCTCCGCTCTTTTATCAACATTTTTGGCCAGTAGTAAGGGATAGTGTTGTTACATGTGTTTTGAATTTTTTAAATAATGGTACAGCACCTCATAATTTCCATGAAACACATATTGTCCTTATTCCAAAAGTTAAAAGCCCAACTAAGGTTTCAGAATATAGGCCTATTAGTTTATCAAATGTGGTTTATAATTGGCTTCCAAGGTTTTTGCTAATAGGCATAAGACTTATCCCCTCACTTATTACTGAAAACCAAAGTGTTTTTCTATCTGAGAGGCTTATTACAGATAATGTGCTTGTTGCTTTTGAGGTTATGAATAACATCAGTCAAAGAAAAATTGGAAAAATTGGGTCCATGGCCTTAAAACTAGACATGAGTAAGGCCTTTGATAGGGTTGAATGGAGTTGTTTAGAAAAAATCATGACAATAATGGGTTTTCATTCTAGGTGGATTTCTATGGTTATGAGTTGTCTAACTTCTGTCACATACTCTATTCGCATAAATGGTGTCCCTCAAGGGCGTATAACCCCAACTAGGGGTTTGCGTCAAGGGGATCCTCTCTCTCTCTGTATTTGTTTTTGTTATGTGTAGAAAGTCTTTCATCTTTAATCCATAAATCAGCTGAGATGGGAACTCTCAAGGTCTGCAGGTTTGCAAATGAAGCCCTCACATCACCCATCTTTTCTTTGCTGATGATAGTTTATTGTTCTGTAATGCTACCACGGCTGATTGTGATGAAATACAAAGACTGCTTATGGTCCACAAAAGGGCAACAGGTCAGCAAGTAAATAGGCAAAAAACCTCATTATTTTTCAGCACAAATACTCCAACAGAGATCTAAGAAGAGGTTAAGCAGAGATTTGGTGCGGATATTATTCGTCAGCATGAGAAGTACTTGGGCTTGCCTTCCCTAGTTGGCCGAAATAAACGCAATACCTTTCAACAACTTAAGGAAAGAGTATCTAATAAACTCTCTGGATGGAAAGAAAAGTTTTTATCTATGGCTGGTAGAGAGGTGCTTATAAAGGCAGTCGTCCAAGCAATACCAACGCATACAATGAGTTGTTTTCTTCTTCCGGAGTCTCTTTGTGATGAACTAAATAGTATGGTGAGCAAATTCTGGTGGGGGCAGAAACATGATGAGTGGAAAATGGTGTGGATGAAATGGAACAAGTTGTGTAGACCAAAGGCTAAGGGTGGCATGGGTTTTAGGGATCTAAAAGCTTTTAATCTTGCTCTCCTAGCAAAGCAAGGATGGAGATTGCAACATGAATCAAACTCTCTCTTCTATCGTGTTTTCAAGAGTAAGTATTTCCATGATACTTCTTTTGCGGATGCCTGAAAGGGTAGAAATCCATCCTATGTCTAGCGCAGCATTCTTGCAGCCCAGCCTATTATTCGGCAAGGGATGTGTTGGCAAATTGGAAATGGTAAGAAGGTTTGCGTTTGGAAGGATAAGTGGACTTCATCCCCATCTACATATAGGGTTGTGTCACCTAGAATTCTGCTACTTGAAGATGGTTGTAGATACTCTTATTGACTCTGATCACGGGTTATGGAGGGCTGATCTTGTAAGGGAATTATTCTTAAATTTTGAAGCTGAAAATATCCTAAGTATTCCTTTGAGTACTCATATGCCTCTGGATAAATTAGTTTGGGCTGCCACACCTAATGGTACTTTTACAGTTAAAAGCGCTTATGGATTGCTATGGAAATGAAAAAGGCAGAGCAAGAAGGAGCTTCTGGTAATGCTAGCCGAAGCAGGCTTTGGAAAACTATTTGGTTGGCTGAGGTGCCAAACAAAATTAAAAACTTTGTTTGGCGGGCTTGTCAAAATATTCTACCCACAAAATCCAATCTTTTCCATCGGCATGTGCTCAATTCAGATGTTTGTGACCAGTGTGGCCAGAACAGTGAGACAACAAGTCATGTGCTGCTATTTTGTGACTTTTCCAGGTCTGTGTGGGAATCTTGTAATCTGTTGGTGGATTGTCATTGGAATTTTGCTGATGTAGTTTGGAGGCTAGGTTGTGATGTGGGAGCATCGGCTATTTTTCTTGATCAGTTTCATGGCTATTGCATGGAATATATGGTGGAATAGAAATGGTGTTCGTCATGGCAAAGAGCCAAAGAAAAAGGAAAATTTGATCCTCGAAGCATCCAGGTTTATCTCTGAGTTTCAAGCTGTTCAAGACCCTCCAAATACCTTCTGTTTGTTGTTCCCAAACCAGTTGGTTACCCCCTGAGCCGGGTGTCTACAAAGCTAATGTGGATGGAGCTGTTTTTAAAAATCTTTCAAGTGTTGGAATGGGTGTTCTTATTTGGGATTATAAGGGTCAGCTTGTGTATTGATCCTAACCTCAGTTTTTTTATAGTTTAGTTTGCAACTTAAGCCCATGGGCAATTTAGTTCTTTTAATGTGATTGCTTTATTTAGTTTCTTAAAAATTACCATGTCATCACTCTATTAGATACGTTGGACAAAAACCAATTAATTTAAGTTTGTTAGAGACTAAATTGATCACCTTAAGCTTTTTAGGGACTAAAAGCAATCAGGTTAACTTTGTTAGGGATTAACAATGATCACACTTTGAACTTCAGGGATTATATCGCTCATCAATTAAAAGTTTAGGGACTAACAATGTATTTTGGCTTTATATTTTCTTATTTTATGTGAGTTTAAAGGTGGTATTTTTATGTTAAAAGTTGTCAATCTGAAGTCTTTGTGATTGTAAGCAGCATTTTGTTGTGCTTAATTGTTTATACATATCTTTTTTGTTAGTTCTTCTAGAACTTAGGCTTTTGTGCTACATTTGTAGTTATGTAACATGTATTGATCCTAACTGCTTTTTGTGAAAATTGAATTGATTTGTTGAATTGAAAACTACTTTTCTTGCTACGACCAAGTTGTTATGCCAATGTCATTATCTAAATCATGAAAAAAAAAGCCACATATAAATCCTTTTTATCACATTAATCATGTATTTTTTGTTTGCATCAGTGCAACAAGGAGTTTGGAATTTAGATGTTTGCTTTACTAATTTGTTGTCCTTTTGATGTTCCTTGGTAGTATAAACTACAGTGTCATTTTGCTTTGTTATGAGTAATAAGGGCAAAACAGTAGTATCATGTACTTTATATATAAATAATATTTTATGTGTTAGGGTTGACTTATCAAACCCTAAAAACACTTTCACCGTAAACAACATAGTATCAGAGCCACCAACCTGCCACTGCCATTAATCCTCTAACCACCACCCATCGATATTGTTGTCGCCGGCAACCATAACAGCACCTTGCTAGCTCTGACGATCTCGATTTAGTGGCTGAAGGAGTTGTCTAGCGTCGGTGACCCTTAGGTCTCGCGACACCAAATTAACGTCACCTGACCGCAATAGAGGTAGGGTTTTACTCCTCCTCCTCCGGCGACCCATCCTAGCTTACTTGCCGGTCCTCGCACAGCCACTCCTCCACCATAGTGCGCCACCGGAGTTTTTCAACTGAGGGTTTCAACCATGGTTCTTCTCTTCTTCAATACGTTCTTTGATTATCTGCTCAGGCAGCCTTAGGTTGACGTTTAGTGGTGGATTGGGCATTTTTTTTGGGTGTTGGTATGGATTTGCTGCTACCTTTTTTTTTTTTTTTGGAATAGTTTGGTGTTGATTCTTTGATAGATGAGTTGCTGTTGGCGTGGCTGATTGGTTGAAGTACATTGGTTGCTGGCTGGAGTTTGTTTTAATTCAGTCCAGAATATTTCTTTAGTGTTAGTTTGTTCTTTAGATTGCTATTATGGAGTCCAAAGACAGTGCTCAACCCCCTAATTATTTCTTATCTCCTGATATGTTATCAATTACCTCCATTTGTCTAAATGGAAGTGATTATGCTCAGTGGGCACAGGCAATTGAAGTCTTTCTTCTTGGTAGAAAGAAGTTTGATTACGTGATTAAGGAACCTCCTGTACCTACAGACCCTAAATTTGCTAATTGGAGAGCCGAAGATGCACAAATTAGGAGTTCTTTGTGGAATAGTATGGATTCTAAGATCAATTGTAGTTTGGTTTTCTTACCAACTGCTAAACTTGTTTGGGAACAAGCTAAGGAACTTTACTTTGGTGTTAACAACTTGAAGTGGATTTATGATCTTCATCAAAATTATTTCTCCTTGAGTTTGAGTGATATGTCTTTGGAGGACTATTATAACAAGTTTAAGGGTGTATGTGAAGAACTCAATATTTATCAGCCTATCTCCTCTGATGTTAAAATTATGAAGAAACAACGAGATTTTATGCATGTTGGTCGCTTCCTCTCTGGATTGCCTAAAAGTTTGAATCCAGTAAAATTACAAATTTTAGCTAGTCCAGACCTCCTTTCATTGAGTGAAGTTTTTGGTAGACTTCAAAAGGCTACATTATCTAATTCGAGTACTACCCATTTCTTTTTCTCCAATATTGATGCATTACCTTTTGGTGATAAATCTACCTTTACCACTTATATGGGGAGTAATAGAGGTGGTCGTGGAGGTGGAGGTCGAGGTCGTGGGGGCCGAGGCCATGGAGGTCGTGACCAAGGGGGCTGTGGTAGTGAACAAGGGGGTCGAGGTAAAGAGGATGTGGTCTTCGTAAGTGTACTTTTTGTCATGGTGAGAATCATATAGTAGACTTTTGTTAGGAGTTGTACGGTAAACCCTCAGCTCACCAAGCTAGTTTTCAAGTTCAAGAACCGCCTTCACGGTCATTTCCACCAACATCTAGAGTAGTCTCTATTCCTGAGGAAGAGTACAATCGCCTCCTGTCTCTGCATTCCAACTTTGTTGGGTCTGATTCTACTGCTACTTTGGCCTAACAAGGTACTTCTGCTACTGGTCTTGCCACTCAGGACCCTTGGGTCATTAACTCAGGTGCTATTGATCATATGACAGGTACCTCAGGTTTACTCTCTGACCTTGAGCAATCTAGTAGTCTTTCCAATGTTACATTGCCAGATGGCTCAGCCACTATAGTTTCTAGTTTGGGCACTGCCAATCTTAGTCCTAATCTTTCTCTCTCTTCTGTCTTATATATTCCTGATTTTCCTTTTAAATTTTTTTCAATTAGTAAGCTTACTAAAATTTTAAATTGTGCTGCCATTTTTTTATCCAGTCATTGTATCTTTCAGGATCTCAAGATGGGGAAGATTATTGGTGGAGGGCATGAAGCCGGTGGACTTTATTACCTGGATTAATGTGGTTCTTCCCATTTAGTGGCTTCTCATTTGTCTATCTCGCCTCTTCAGCATCATTGTTGCCTTGATCATCCGTCTCTCTAGAATTTGAAGTCATTAGTTCCGTCGTGTTGTCAAATTGAGTCTTTACAATGTGAAGCATGTTAGTTAGGTAAACACCATAGCGTACCTTTTGCCTCTAGGCGTGAGAGTTGTGTTAGTAGTCCTTTTCATTTAATTCATCCTAATATTTGGGTCCAATAAACACTCTCTCATTGTTGGGATTTAGATATTTTGTCATTTTTGTTGATGATTATTCTAGAGTCACCTATCTTTATTTTATGAAAGAACGGTATGAATTGTATTCAATTTTCAAATCATTTTATATGGAAATAAAGACTCAGTTTAATGCTTCACTTCGTATTTTTCGGTCCAATAATGCTTGTGAATATTTCCATACATCTGTCTCAATTTTTTGATGATCATGGTATAATTCACCAATCTTCATGCCCCCATACTCCACAACAAAATTGTGTTGTTGAACGCAAAATGCGTCATTTGTTAGAGACCACTCATGCCTTAAAGTTTCATATGTGTGTTCCTAAATCATATTGGAGTGATACTGTTCTCACTGTCTGTCACCTAATTAATCGTATGCCTTCCACTGTTCTAGGTGGTCAGATCCCTTACACTGTGCTCTCTCCTGATGCACCTTTGTTTCATCTACCTCCTAAGATCTTTGGTAGTGTGTGCTATGTTCATATCTTTGGTCCAAGGAGTGACAAACTTGATCCTAGATCCATTAAATGTGTTTTTCTTGGGTATTCTCGTACTCAAAAAGGATACCGATGTTATTCGCCTACTCTTCAATGTCGTTTCATTAGTGTTGATGTCACTATGATGAATTTCAGTCCTATTTCTCTCCTTTGGTTGCTAGTGACGATTCTCCTCCTTGTCTTCCTCTCCTACCACCTGTGTCGCCTATTGAATCTCCTCAGAAACCACTCCAGGTATATTGTTGTTAGCAAAAACCTCCAACAGAGACTTCTACCCCGCCTAGTGATCCGACTCTTGATCCTACCTCTCTTCCAATTGCTTTGCGCAAAGGTAAGCGTTCTTGTACCTCTCACCCTATCTCTCAGTTTGTCTCCCATGGTCACTTGTCTTCATCTCTTCATTCCTTTACCACATTCTTGAATTCTACTATTGTTCCTAAGTCTGTCCAGAAGGCTATGTCCATCTCTAGTTGGAAATCTGCTATGGAGGCAGAAATGTCTGCCCTGTCTGAAAATGCTACTTGGTCTTTAGTTACTCGTCCTCCAGGGAAAACTATTGTTGGTTGTCGTTGGGTGTATACTGTGAAGTATTAGCCTGATGGTTGTATTGTGCGTTTGAAGACTCGCTTGGTTGCCAAAGGGTATACCCAGACATACGGTGTTGACTATGCCGAGACATTTTCACTTGTTGCTAAAATTTCTTCTGTCTGGATTTTGATCTCTTTGGCTGCTAATTTGGGTTGGCCATTATTTCAGTTAGATGTTAAAAATGCCTTCTTGAATGACGATTTGAAGGAAGAGGTGTATATGGAGCAACCACCTGGGTTTGTTGTTCAAGGGGAGTCTGGAAAAGTGTGTAGGTTGCATAAGGCCATCTATAGTCTTAAATAATCTTCCAGAGCTTGGTTTGGTAAATTCAGTGAAGTAGTGTTAAAGTTTGGATTGCAACGTTGCCACTCTGATCACTCTGTGTTTTCTCATACCTCTGATAGAGGAAAGATTTTGTTGATAGTATATGTTGATGATATTATAATAACTGGAGATGACAAGCAGCGTATTGATGATTTGAAAAGATACCTTCAAAACTCCTTTCGAACTAAGGATCTGGGTAAACTTCGTTATTTCTTGGGTATTGAGGTAACACGATCTAAAGAAGGCATCAGTTTATCACAAAGGAAGTATGTGTTGGATATTTTGGAAGAAATTGGCTTGTTAGGATCTAAACCAGTGGAGACTCTTTTGGATCCTAATGCCAAATTGTATGAAGATCATGGGGAGCTGTTATCTAATCCTAAGAGATATCGTCGTTTAGTTGGTAAACTAAATTATCTCACAATTACTCGCCTAGATATATCATTTGCAGTTAGTGTTTTGAGCCAGTTTATGAAGATCCTTGCCTTCCACATTGGGAGGTAGTTATTCGAATTGTGAGATATCTTAAAGCACATCCAGGCCGTGGTCTTTTGTATAAAACTAATGGACCTACGGGTAGAAGCCTACACTGATGCTGATTGGGCTGGATCACCGTCAGATAGAAAATCCACTACTGGGCATTGCACTTTTCTGGGAGGAAATTTGATTACTTGGAGAAGTAAGAAACAAATTGTTGTTGCCAGGTCTAGTGTAGAGGCTGAGTATAGAGCCATGGCACACACATCATGTAAGCTTATGTGGATTAAGCATTTAGCTGAGGAATTAAGATTTGTTGTGAAGCTGCCTATGACTATGCATTGTGATAATTAAGCAGCAATTTACATTACCTCCAATCCAGTGTTTCATGAGCGAACTAAGCATATTGAAGTAGATTGTCATATTACTCGGGAGAAAGTAGAAGACGGTGTAATTGCTACTCGATATGTTTCTACAAGAGTCTAGATTGCTAATATGTTTACCAAAGCTATATGTAAGACTCGTTTGTCTTTATCATGTAACAAGCTAGGATTGTATGATATATACTCTCCAGCTTGAGGGGGAGTGTTATGAGTAATAGGGGCAAAACAGTAATATCATGTACTTTATATATAAATAATATTTTACGTGTTAGGGTTGACTTATCAAACCCTAAAAAAACTTTCATTGTAAACAACACGCTTGAATATTTCCTTGTTTTCCTGCCAGTTAGTATACAATACTTGGAAATGTTTATCTCCATTTTGTTGTTGACTTCATTGCAATTTGGAAGCAATCCTAATTGGTTTCATATGTACAGGGATTCTTCACTTTTACATCCCGAAGGCCACGTCACCTACTCCATATTTTGGAACTTGGATATAATGTAATGTACAATGATGTTGATATGGTCTGGTTGGCTGATCCATTTCCTTATTTGCAAGGGAGTCATGATGTGTGCTTCACAGATGATATGGCAGCAGTAAGTACACCTACTTTGCTTCTTGCCTTTGCTGTGTGCCATTTATGGAAAATAGTGCCAAGTGTTGCATATAAGCTACCAAAAACATTATATTCTATACAAACTCGATTTGTAACAAAATCTAAATATGCTGGTCATTTGCTTCCTCATAACCATTTATATTTGTCTATCATTTGATGGCCGTAAATTGGGAAATAGAGGGACAAATCATGATCTTCTCAGTTACTAGTTGAAATGTTTTTTCAATTTTATTTATTCTGTTTTTGTCTTGCAACATAAGAACATCACATCAGCGAACACGCGCAAGTTCCATTCTACTGGAGCCTGCCTCAGAATGTTGATTTCTTGAGATGTTTTGGATGCCTTCCAATTGCAACTGAACTGCTGCTTTTGTGTCTCTTTGTAATGAAGCTCAACTTTAGGTTGCAAGTGGTTTGTCTCCACTAATAGAGTATTAGTTAGTTAGTAGTGGGGTTAATTGTACAGCTGGACTATTGGGAAATTAGTTACTAAATCTGGCTCCCTATTGGCAGTTGTAAAGGTGAGCCTAGCTTAAATACTTGTGATGGACCTTTTAGAGGATAACAAGAAATAAGACTACGATTTGTTTCCTCTTCTTCTCCATATTCCTTCTCTACGTTCTTGGAGGGTGACTCCCTCGAACCAGTCAACATTCTTCTTCTCTTTCTCCATTAATCCCCTTTCAATTTCTGTTCTACTGCATTATTTTACTGCACTATTACCAGAAGGTCCACTGCACTCTTTGTCAAAATTTTCTATTTTGGCTCAAAAAAGAGGAGAAAGAAAAACTGAAAAACAAATGACAAGTCAGCCTTGAATTTCAAAATCAATCTAGATCACTGCCCCAAAGAGGAGGGGGGGCGGGGGGAGGAGGCATTTAGTGGAGTGCTAGTGAAAGTTATTTGTGGATTTAAGCTGAGTCAATATCATCGATGTTCTCAGAATTCAGTTATTCAATGCCTCTAGCATTGCCATGGATAACAAGTAAACTAGATCTAATTGAGCTTTGAGGCTTCTTGAATGTAAATTTATCTTGAACTTGCATCATTATCTTAAACAAGATGTAAATGTAATTTTTTTTTCATTGTAACTATCATCAATAATTTCTTCTTTTTGACTGACCAGGTTAAACCACTGAATCACTCATGATTTGCCACCTCCAGGGAAAAAAGGGCGCCCTTACAAAAGTAGCTGCATGATTTTCCTTCGCCCTACCCTACTAGTAGGGCAAAACTGGTTATGAAGAAGTGGATTGAGGAACTTCAATCACAACGATGGTCCAAAGCAAAGAAAGCAAATGACCAACCTGGTTTTAACTGGGCATTGAATAAAACTGCTGGAGAGGTTTTTTTTTCTATTTGCCTTCCTAGTTTATTTCATAGCCCAGAATTCCCTACTAAATTTTTATTTCTAGGAAAGCTTAGTCATCTTAATACTCCCTTTAGAGCAAAGTCTCAAAAGGCCTGTGGGCATTTTATGCTTCTGCTGAAAGTTGTCTGCGTAAACTGGAAATCTTGGTATATTGGAGTTGTCTGCGTAATCTGGTTGATTTAGGTTGCATCTGGTACTCTACTTTAGGAGCAGAATGGATTCTTCTTCAGTATTCTGACAAAAAAAAATTTCTTTTTCTTTTTTTCCTGAAAAATTGTGTTTGGCATTATGCTGAAACTCTTACTAAAAAGAAATTATACTAAATGAAATCGCGTTTGGTTTTAAGAAGTGCAGAGTGCATTTTTTTTCCCATTTAAACCAAATTTTAATAGGATGGCAATAGTAATATCTTTTTAACAATCATAAATTTTACACATAAAAGTTTACATGCATTTATATTGACATCCATTACATAAAATCCCAACATTAAAAATGTAAAATTCAGTGCATAAAATTGGAAATATCTACTTAAATACAGTCACCATAAGTAATAGAAATAATAATCAGTGAAATTCTAATGGCACAACAACAACATACCCTTGCTGTCCCTTACAGGTTTCTGAATATGTGTACTTGCATCATGTGTGTGTGTGTGTCCAATGTTGCTATACATGTCCCAAAATGACTGGTAGTTGTTTTAAAAACGTATCATGACCTGCACATATAAATTATGAACTATTCATGATAGTTGTTTTAAAAACGTATCATGCTATACGCAGTATCTTTAAATTGATAAAACAATACCAGAAAGAATTAGCAAATAATGTTGTGTTAACATGCTGTACCTGTCAAATCAAGAGCCCAAAGAATCACAATCCTTTTGAATTTAGATCAAACTCAACACTGTCAAATAATCAATGGATGGTATGTCAACAAGATCTTCAAAATAACAAAAGAATGTGATAATTAGCCCAAAATAAGAAGGCTGGAAACCAATTAAGGAGAAAAGAATGGAGGACAAAAACAACAATTGTGTCATGGAATAAAAACAAAAAACAAACAACCAAAAAAACCTAATTCCAAGATGAATGTCAAAATTTCAGTAATTCCTTTTTTCCCTTAAATTTGTCATGCTAGATACTTCAATCTTGTAACAAGGACGACTTATCAGCCTCTCTCTCTACTGGTCTTCTTCATAGAAGACAATCACAGGGCACTGTCACAATCAATCCTCCCTGAGACACACTTATTGTATTGATATTGGCCTGTAACACGCACATAATTTTTTCTTGCCTTGTTATGAATCCTTTAAGCCAACCCCAAAAAATTTGTGACTAAGGCTTTGTTGTTGTTATTGTTATGAATCCTTAATATTGAGGAAGTTTAATGACAATGAGTAGATACTAGGAAAGCCCAGGGAGGGAATGCTTTGAGGATGAAATGCATATGAGAATTTGAGGATTCTTCTTTTGCTTCATAAAATGAGAAATGGAAAATGCATTCTCAATAAAGTGCATTCCTTGGAACCCGAAATTGCATACCAAAAAAGGCTTTTTTTTTTTTTTTTGCTTTGAGAGCTGTGAAATGTATCCTCACTAGAGATGCCAAACACAGCCTGAGTTGTACAGAATATGTTCTAGGTGGATTTTTATGTGTTTCAGAGCTATTCCTTATGAAGGTCTTCCTTCAACTCTCCTGTAAGATATACTTCAATAGTATGAGAACAAATCTATGCAGCCTACAGTGAGAACTAGTGGATTTTTGAGCTTCTGAAATCTCTAACATTGTCTTCACAATTTGTATTGGTTGGAATCTTGAGATATTTAGATGTTGAAGTTTTTTGTGCAGGTGGATCTCTACTTGCTTCCTCAAGCTGCATTCCCAACAGGAGGATTATACTTCAAGAACAAGACATGGGTGCAAGAGACCAAGGGAATGCATGTTATAATCCATAATAATCATATCACAGGTTTTGAGAAAAAGATACAGCGCTTCCATGACTTTGGCCTTTGGTTGGTTGATGATCACGCCCTTGAGTCCCCTCTGGGCAGATTATGATAAACCAGAAGATATAGCTCCCTGTAGGACCAAGCAGACTTGTTGGAGACTGTTGGAAATGCTTCCAGCCTACTTGGGACTTCTTGTAAAATGACTACTCTTAAGAAGTCTGTGAAGAACATGTGTCATTGCAGCTAAACATTATTGTGCACCGATGGATTCTTCAAGAATTGAAAAAGAATATCAGGCATTTTACGGGGCAGATATTTCCAATTCTTTGGTGAGGTCCAGTTAGCATAAAGGAGATGTCAACCAGTGGTAACAGTTGGGATAATGCCATATTGCCCATCGTTCTCTTTTTCAACCGAGTTTATTTTTTCTGTTGAAGTTCAATTTTGTTGACAAGTTTTTCCAATATTTCTATTCTTTTTGTGTAATGCTAACCAAATAAGTCATTTTCTTCAACCGTTACAAACATTGAAGCAATCTTATTTTATGTTTTTTTTTTTTTTTTTTTGAGATGATTATCTTATGTTTTTAGATACTTGCATTAATATCTCTCTGTTTCGTTCAGTTTAAAAGTTGGGGTGTTTATGGTTAGATTTGACTGGTAAATACCATGTGAATTAAAGCTCCGGTCAAATTTGAGTTACCTAAAATTGCACCAACCTAGTTTAGAAAATATATCCAAAAGATATTCAATTTAGAGCATTTACATTAGTTTGACTAAATTTTTTTGTTTATTTTAGTATAACAACCTACTTTTTCTATTTTTTCCAACTAATTTTACAACATACTCACGTCAAATTATTTATTATACACCTCATTCTATTTAAATAATTATTTTTATTATTATTTTTACCTATATTTATTCTCACATTCTCTCTCTTCTCTCTTGACCATCACGCTCTCTCTTATCTCTCTTCTCTCCTGACCACCACAAAACCTCCGTGGCTGGACCTCTGTTTCCTTCTTCAGCTATTGCTGTTGCTTCTTCATCTGTTGCTGCTCCTGCCATTGCTTATTCTCCTTCATTGCAATTTTTCATATGGGTTTGTTCTTCTTCTTTGCAATTTGGATTTGATGATTAATATGGGTATGTTCTATTTCTTCTTTGCAATTTGGGTTTGTGATTCATATGGGTTTGATGAGTTTGAATTTAGATTTAGGATGGCTTTGACAAAAGAATAAAGTCATTGTAGAGAACAGAGGAAGAAAGAGAAAATCTGATGGGAAAGGAGAGAGAAAAAAATATTTAATAAATAAAAAGCTACAATAAATGTGTATATTTACATGGTATTGTAGCAGTTGTGTATATGAATAGTGTAATAGAGAGACTGATGTGGATAGTTTTTGAACAAAAATGTGTAAAATTGATAATTTTTTTCTATTTTGTATTAACTGATGCGAGTGCTCTTAAGATAGTAGTTTCTCCACATTTTATTTGTTGCATTCAATGTCTTAAAGACTAAAATATAAATAAATTGACAAAATCTATAGAAATCAGCAAACTTGATTTTAAATAAAATAAAATAAAAAATCTACACAAATTTAAATAATTTTCTAACATATTTACACAACTTATATAAGAAAATATCAAAAATAGTGAAGCATACGCAAACAAAAAAAGAATTAAGATATAATTAATCCTTCAATTATATAAAATAATTGTATAAACAAATAAAATAATTTTGTAGTCTCACATTCAATCATGTCAAGTACATAAAATTTTGAATTTATATGATTTTTGATGAGAATAAGAATGTACCATCGTTCAAGATGATCGTTTAATGAGGAAGAGAGAAGCTTGTCTAAGTGGTATTGTCTAAGTAAGGTCATCATCCACAATATCAAAAGCTCGACACTTAGTAATTTTTAGCCACTTTCACCAGGTTTATGGTTTATCACACAAATTCACTACTTCAAAACATGGGATTGAATTCCCTAAAATTCGCTTCCATTTACACCATTTAGCCCACATATCTCCTATGAGAATAGTGGAAGCAAATAAGTAGACCCACTCAAGATCCCCTACATAAATGCCAGACTTCACCAAATCAAAGGTACAAAAAGCCATTTGCTAACTCTTACACTTTTTGAGAGTTATGGAGATCTTGGGAGAATTTCTGACTTAACCATTAGAGGGTTTTTGGCCAGCACCACATCGGTGTACTCTAATAATATTTTCTTTCTTTTTTAGGTCTTTAAAGCATACACAAAGTTTGGAGTATACAATCCGTTGATTTCATACTTCATCAGTTGGCGCTGTCTATGGGAATTCAAGTGAAAAGTCATTTTAATGTTCTTAAGACAAAAGGGTCTATATGGTCCAAACTCGATCAATGGCTACCAACCTAAAAAATCCCGAGGTAAGAGATGCGTCTAGCCCATAACTTGATCCAATCCAAAAAGGTCCTCACCATAAGGATCCTATCCAAAGGCAGTGCAGTCGATGGCAATTGTAGTTGAAGAATTGACATTGCAAAATCGGGATTTAGCATAGCAAATCCATTGGCAAAGGAAACATCATCAAAACCATCACCAGAAGAGAAGGGCTTGGACGAGTCCAGGGAGAAAAAGGTGCAGAGAGTAATGCCAACAGGGAGGACTCAAACCAGTCAAGGGCCCTAATGGCCAAGGGTGCACCACACTTAGAAGCGAAAGTAAATCAAATGATGACAACTATGTAAGAAATGATGGATGCCATGAAAGGGAAGATAAACTTGGACGACCTAGTCCATCGTATAGACTTCACATTCACTGCATCAATCACTTCTCTTGCTTTACCTTTTAAATTTAGAATGCCTTATATGGACTCGTATGATGGGCCAAGAGATCCTTGTGATCACATTGCCTTGTTCAAAACTTTGATGCATCTCTAAGAGATACTTGATGAGATTATGTGTAGAGGTTTTTTGCCATGCTAAAGGGCTTAACAAGAGTTTGGTTAAGCAAGTTACCTACTAACAATATATCGTCCTTCCAAGAGTTGAGCAAGTCATTTTTAACAATTTCATTGGAGGCTAAAGACATAAGCGTCCAACGTCTAGTTTGTTGCAGATAGAACAGGGAGACAACAAAAGTTTGTAGTCCTTCATCAACTGTTATAACAAGAAGGCTATGTTGGTAGATGAATCTGATGATAAAATGCTCCTAACCACTTTCCAAAATGGAGTCTTCTTAGAGTCGTTAATCTTCTGTATGTTTGACAGAGACCTTCGGACGATGGCAAATTTGTTGCACTTAGCACAGAGCTTCATGAATGCTGAGGACACTATTATTGTAAAAGAAAGTGAAAAAGAAGTTTAAGTGAATGGAATTAGGTTCTTGTCCATTCTATATTCTGCATCCAGACTACATGCCAAATCTAGACTTGAGGTCTCGTCAGTAAAAGGCCAAAACGTCTAACAAGAAATATAGCAAAAAGGCAATCGTCTATATGACGAAACTCAAGCTACACCCCCTGAATACTTCACTCAATCAAGTGTTTCATGTAGATTAAGGACTATCCATCTTTAAGATGGCCAGAAAAGTTGAAGGGAAACCTTAGCAAGTGATCAAAGAATAAATATTGTTAATTATATCATGACCATGGACATGAGATCTACGAGTGTTATGACTTAAAGCAACAGATTGAGGCCCTATTCAAGCAAGGGGAGTTGAAGAAGTTTGTTGGATGAGATCAAAGGGACAAAAGACAGCCGTTGAAGAGCAAAGCAAAAGAACCACCGAGACCTTCTCTTGGAGAGATAAGGGTGATAGTAGGAGGAACATAAGAGGGTTGTCTAAATCAAAGAAGACTTATCTTTGTGCAGTGTAGTTGTCCACCGAAGGTACCTAAGATGGATGAGCCAATGATATCTTTTACAGAAGAGGATGCAAAAAGATTACATCATCCTTACGACGATGCTATAATCATCACTTTGACGATAGCTGACTTCATCACAAAGAAAGTGTTAGTATATAATCGGAGTTTAGTGAACATTCTTTATTATCCAGCCTTCAAATAAATGGGGATTAACAGGGAACATTGTCTAGCAAGTGCCCCTTGATAGGCTTTGGAGGAACAAAATTTTATTCAGTGGGAACAATCTCCCTGCTAGTTGTTGTTGGGTCTTATCCATGAAAAATCACAAAGGAAGTGG
Source organism: Lithocarpus polystachyus (assembly GCA_033629205.1). Lineage (NCBI taxonomy): Eukaryota > Viridiplantae > Streptophyta > Magnoliopsida > Fagales > Fagaceae > Lithocarpus > Lithocarpus polystachyus. The sequence continues at coordinate 60,957,063 of CM066165.1, forward strand.
ATTTCCTTGTTGTGGACTGTTTGTCCTTTTACAATACCATCATAGGACAACCTACTTGGAATACATGGAGAGCAACAACGTCCACTTACCATCTAGCAATCAAGTTTCCAACGGAGTATGGGATAGAAGAAGCTCAGGAAGATCAACTAATAGCCAGGGAATGCTATCTAGCTATGTTAGAGATAGTTGAACGATTATCAACCATGAACATTGAAGAAAGGAAGGAAACCTTTGAGTCGATAAAAGAATTAGAAGATGTCCCCCTGAACGAATCTAATCCGAAGAAGATCACACGCATTGGCTCAAGCTTAGACGAGAAGACTAAGAAAGACCTTGTTATCGACTAAGCTTTCACCAAGTCCTATAGCTCAGAGTCACATTTGTCTTTAATTAGGAAACCAAGAACTTCCACACACATAATGAATAAGTACGAGGATAGGGGGTCACCTTGCCTAATGTTCTGAGAAGGTTAGGACTCATCTAAAGCTCCTCCATTAAAAAGCATAGCAACACTATACGAGGAAACACAACTCATGATCACATTCCCGAGGTATTTTGGAAGGTTGAACAATAACAATCAATAAGGCTCCATTTTAATCTGTCATACGCCTTCTCAAGATCAATCTTAAGAGCCATGTACCCTACATTGCCTTTCTTAGAGCTCATGGTGTGTAGAAGTTCTTGGGCAATGACAAAAATTTAAATGCCTTTTCTACCTAGGACAAAGGTGGTTTGCATAGAAGCTATGAAATTTGACAAAAGAGGGCACAATCTTGGAACAATTATCTTCATGATAACCTTATACATAGTGCTGCATAAATTGATTGGCTGAAAGTTGCAAAGACAATCTACTCCAGGGTGCTTTGGGATAAGCGTAATAAAAGTTTTATTGATGAAGTGGGGAACTCTTCCACTCTAAAAAACACTCCTTGAATTTTATCTATTATTATCTAAGTTTCAACTAGCGGCCAGAAACAATGAAAGAACCCAACATGAAGCCCATATGGGCTAGGAGCTTTAAAGGGTTTCAATGATTTTCACAACAATTTCAAATTTGTCTATCATCTCACACATGAACCATTAACATAGAATTAAATTGTAGGTTGTGGTGTGTTCGTGAATGAGTTAGTAGACAAAGTAGGGATGTGAAATTTCGTTGTAATTTTAGTTTTATTGAAAATGAAATCATATTTCTTGGATTTTTGTCTATTTGGGAATACCTTATTTAGCTTTTTATTGAAAGTGTGTTAAAGCATACTTGTACTTTGCAAAGTGAAAAAAATGTAAGAAATCTCAAATGAAGTTTTAAAAAACTGTACATAAAAACTAAAAAGTAAAAAGCTGGCTTATTAGTCAATGCCAAAAACACACCTATTCTCATTTTTGTAGAAACCTAAAATTGCATTTGGATCAAGTGAAGGAGGGAAAGGAAAGTATAGAAAGAGAAAGACTGCAATTTCTATTGGGTTTGCTATGAAAGTAAAGAAAATAAGTAAAAAGGGAAGGAAAAAAAAAAAAAACTAATCCCATTTCTTGTTATAAATTGTGCATAATTGGAGAGAAATTTATTTGGCTTGTCTCGCAAAATTACATTTTTGTTCCTGAGCTTTAACCCTCTCCTAACCTCACATTTGGCTTATTATGTCTCATAAATTTACATTTTTGTTCCTGAGCTTTGACCCTCTCCTAAGAGACAAAAGAAAATTAACTTCAAACACATGCGTTTACTGGGAGTCGAACCTGGGTCTATTGCTTGGAAGGCAATTATCCTAATTGTTGGACTACAAATGTTGAACTGTTATTCGACTAAGCAATTTATTACTTCTTTTTAGCAATGAAGAGACTCAAGGAAGAGTCGGCAATGGCAAGCTTTTAATATAAGGTTGAAATTAAGCTATGAACAAGCACCAAGGTTAATGAACTGGATTGGTTGGTCGGACCGGGTTACCCGTGAACTGGTCACAAATCTGATTTTTTATATGGGAAAACTGGACATTTAAATATTTTGAATGAACCTCTTGAACCAGGGTTCAACCTGAAAAACAGGCCGAAACGTGGGCTGGTTCAATCGGTCAAAGAGTTGACTTTATTTTTAAAAAATAGAGAAAAGGGAGCAACCTGAAAAACAGGCCGAACCGTGGGCTGGTTCAATTGGTCAAAGAGTTGACTTTATTTTTTAAAAATAGAGAAAAGGGAGCCGTGGAGTTTAGAACTTGAGACTTATGTCTTATTGAAGAATCAAGTCTAGCATTATGACCAACGCACCACACATGTTGCTTGTGAACAACTATGAAGTGTATTATATTTATTATAGATTTATGTCAGTTTTAATTTTTCAAATTATTTTATCACATCTCTCTTAATTTATTAAATATTACTAAATTATTTCCTTTGATTAATTCAATTTTGATTAAAGAATAATGCATTTGCATGTGAATTTACTAAAATAATCAAAAGTAATTTTTTTTAGTTAATCAAAATAATTTAGACTTGTAGGATTATTATGAAATTTTTTTAATGCTTATTTATGTTGTACTATTTTATATTAACCTTATAATATCAATAAATTTTATTTTAAATTCAGTTTCAATTATTTTTAGATATTTTTAGTCAATTTTGCAACTATTTATATATTTAAAATACCTTTTATTTATTTAATTTAATTATTAAATTAATTATGACATCATCAGGGTTCAACCTCGGTCTAATCTCAAAAATCTTACACCTTAAACCTCTTTTTTTTACGGTTTATTGAATGGTCCGGGTTTCAAAATCATGATAGACACTACTAAATTGAAAAAGTGATTACAAAACAACAGCTCAATCTAAGTTAAGGATTTGGACATAAATAATAAGTTGTTTATCCTCTGATATTTATAGAGAAATCTGACTGGAATATAGGGGGGAAAAAGTTGTGTAAATATTTTATGTTAAATGGGGTTGGGAAAGTTGGAAATATTCAACTATTAAATATTAATAAAAATCTGGATCAGGGAAGATGAGATTTGCAAAATTAGACCGTTTGGTAATATTGTTCTAGTAATGTTTGTATTTTTTGAAAATACATATAGATAAAAAAGTGTGTAAAAATACATATAATATTGTTTAAAAACTAAAAATATGTGTTTAAAATCACGTACCAAATGGGTCTAAACAACTCTAAACTTCACGAGAACGAGAGGAAAGTAGCACTGTAGCAGTCTTAAGCCAAAAAAAGTAAGCACTCGCAAATGAGAATGGATTAAGTGCCCATCTCTATGCTTGACAGGTAATTATTGCAACTACTCCAGTTGTCAAACTGTTATAATAGTTTATTTTTACTAATTGATTTCTTTTTTGTTCTTTTTAGAAAATATTTTTTTATGAGTTTGTTCTTTTACGATTTCCCTGCTTCTAAATTAAATAAAAGGAACAAAGCTTTGTTGTTATCCAATTTAAAGCAGTTTTTACTGTATATTTAAAGATTAAAATCTTGTCATTTTTTATTTTTGGGGCTTATAGTTAAAATTGAGTCTGCCAAGTGCCAACCACATATTTATTCCATTTTTTTATTATAAAAAAAAGTTATCAATTCCATAAAAACAAAGGATATCGCTAATATTTTTTATGTTTACTGAACATCATCTTTGGTTATCAAAAAAAAAAAAAAAAAAAAATCATCTTTGTTACCCAAAAATACCATGTGGTCTGGAACTATCTCTATCCAGAATCTTAGCGAAGAAGGAACCTAATCAAGCAGGTAGAGAACCATACATTTATTCTCTATTTTTTTTAATTGTAAACTCTTTTTTTTTAATTGTAAAAATAGAGAATTTTTTTTTGAGAGAAAGTAAAAATAAGGAATCATTGAATATTATAAGTACACGCATTTGAGTTTGTGATATTTATTGCAAAATGAATAGTAGTAAAGATATTGACATTTACATTTATTTGTACAACTTATATAACTTTGTAAACACCCATATGGTTAATGGTTATATAAAATTATAAAGGGTAAACTACATATTTGACCTTTAATTTTTATATTATATTTTAATTTAGTTTATAATCTTTCAATTGTGTGAATTTGGTCTCTAATTTTTTAATATTGTGTCAATTTTGTTCCTGCCATTATATCTTAGATAAAAATTACTGATATGACAAATAATCAAAATAAAATTTAAGTTTATTGTCACATAAATGGAAGTTAATTTTTTATTTTGACTATTAAACATGTTATCATTTTCATAAAAAGATAACGGTAGAGACTAAATTGACATGATACTAAAAGGTTACAGACCAAATTAACACAATTACAAGGTTATGGATCAAATTGAAATATAGTATATAGGATAGAGACCAAATACTTACTTTACCCAATTATATATATACCACAGTCGCTCTATAATGATTTACAGCCACATTTTTTTTCAAAGGAAAAAAAAAAGATTTTGAATATAAAAATGTTCATTAAAAATAATAAGAACATAAGAATATGTATATATATTTTTTTTTAAATAAAAATAAGCATAAGAAGATGTCATCTAACTTAAAAGGTTATTGACAAATTATCATGCTAATGTATAGTATTGATTTTAAGCATCTTAGTTCACTTTTTATCAAATCAAGAAATCATATTTGGGAGTTGGACTAATAATTATTTTACTCTTTTTTTTTTAATTTAAAATTTTTAAATTTTTTAATAATTTGACAATTTATAAGGAGTAAGGACAGAGGATTGGCTCTTGGCATGTTTTGTTTTTCTAAAGAACTAAATAATTAGAATTCATTTAAAAATATAAAATATAAGCCAATCAAAATTTCAGAATGCCACTATCGATTGGCTATAAGTATAGATAAGTTAAAAACAACCTTGACGGGTTGGCCAAGCGGTTGGGCGCTTGGTCTCAGGATGCTTGTCTTGGGCTCGACTGGCTGTGCTCCCCAGTTTGAGTCTTGCGACCTGCATTCTGAAAACATCCCTCGGGCAAGCACTTTACCCCCTCGGGGCCCACCCGGTGCGAGTAATGATTAGTCTCTGGTTGTCTGCCTTAAGAATATACTGTGCGTCAAGCAAAAAAAAAAAAAAAAAGATAAGTTAAAAACAGTGAATAGTGAAATTAATACTTAAACAGATGGGATTAGGCTATCCTTGTGAACAAACTTGTAGTTTGAGACACCACACGCTACAAATAAGGTTCTATTAGATTTTAGATTGTCCCTTCCCGAATTTGTAGCTCTTTCAGTGTTTGCTTTTTCTACTACTTCTTTCTTCTACTACTTCTATTCTAACAACACCGCATTTGATTAAAAAAAAAAAAAAATTTTTGAACCAGTTTCTCAAATCTTTTACACAAGTCTCCGATCAATAACTAAAAGTACTGTAAAAACCTCTGGTTGACAAAAAAAAGAAAAAGAAAATCTATGTCTAATCTATGACTGTGACCAAATACACGTCATCATCATCATCATCCTTATTATCATGAATATGATGACCCCAATGAATCCTTTTCATTCTCTGACCTTTCACCGCAAGCTTGTTTATTAACATCACAACACTAAACTCCCCCTCCCGTGTGATCTTTCTTTGTCTTCTTTTTGTTTTGTACTGAGAAGAGAAGAAGAACACTGTAAGAAGAGCTGATTTTGATGTGTTCTCGTCAATTTTGAAGCTGTGTTTTCCTTTATTTTGATGGGACTCTAAATGGGTTCCTTGGAAACTGGGATTCCATTGAAAAGAGACAACCTTTTCAGGTCTTTCTCTTCTGTTAGAACTGAGAGGAACCCATTTTCACAGAGACCCAGATCAAGGTTCTCAAGGTTCTTGCTTTTCAAGAAGCTAGATTACCTGCAATGGATTTGTACTGTGGCTGTATTCCTCTTCTTTGTCGTGCTCTTCCAGATGTTTCTGCCTGGTTCTGTGGAAAAGTCTGGGAATTCTTCATTGCAAGATAATGTGGAAGTCAGTTCTGGGGATTTCAAGTTTTTGAAGGAGATGGGTGTGTTGGATTTTGGGGAGGATATTAGATTTGAGCCTTCAAAGCTTTTGGACAAATTTCAAAGAGAAGCTAGAGAGGCTATTCTCTATTCTCCTGCATTCAACAGGACAAAACAGCGTTTTTCCTACAGAAAACCCCAGCTTGCAATGGTCAGTATTCAATTATTGTCAGAACTATTTGTGGGTTCTTACATTTTTGTTTGTTTGTTTGATCAATGGTTTTGTGTGGTTTGATGTTTACTTTTTCTATAATAGTGAGATTAATTACTTTGGAGGATCCTTTGCTTCTTTGGGGTGCGTGACTGTTTTTTTTTTTTTCATTTTCTACTCGAAGGTTTTTGCAGATCTGTTGGTTGATTCACAAAAATTACTGATGGTGACAGTTGCAGCTGCTTTGCAGGAGATTGGCTATGAATTTCAGGTAGTTTCATTTGTATGTGTTCTTGTACTTTTACGTTTGGAGTATGGTTGTGAAGAGAGTAAACAATGTTTCTAGGACTATGGCATTTTTACTTGAGCGATGACTGCAACATCACTAGCTGGGCAGTGCAGAGGCATGGGATAGATTTTAACCAAGTGTTACAAATGGCATTTAGGCTTGAATCCTAATTCTCAAATTATCACTTGATTCTTGCTTAGGCGACTGTAATCCACTCTTAGAGTCTTAGTGTTCTGATATTGTGCTTGATATTCTGGTTCTTAGTCATTGGCAATTGTAGGAAATAGAAGTGAATTGGTCCAATTTTTTTTTATTAGTAAATTAGACCTATGTTATTGCTGAACCTTGGACCTATTGAATTCATAATGGAAACTCACTTTTATGCTAGGGAAATCAAGGTTTTTTTTTTTTTTTTTTTTTTTTTTTTTTTTTTTTTTTTCATTTTCTCTTGATGGAAAATGAGATTGGAAGGGAGATATAGCAATTTTACTTGAATTGAATAGCAAAATTAACTTACTGGAATATTTGCAGCCATCTTATTAAATGCTTTTCCTGCTACCTCTTCATTAAAATTTAAAATCAAACCATCTTAATGGTCTACTGGAATCACCGTCAAAATTTATAGAGAATTTATTGCAAGTTTCAAATTGTTTTGTAGTTGGTCTCTTGTCATTGTCTTTCCCTAACTCATGTTCTACACATCCTTACCTGTGAAACTTATGTATGTCGTGAAAGAAAATTTTGCCATAAAATTTTCAAGACATACAGAATGGTATAAAAGCTCTAGTACATGGTAGGGTTTGAAGGAAATGACCATGAAGAGATGGAGTGATGAAAATCAACAATTTGACCACAATTTGAATTTGATGGAAATATGATTGAATCAACTGACTGCCAGGCTATGAAATTTAAAAGATTGGCCTAATTTGGGACAGTAATTGTGAGCATGAGGACTAGATATATGTTTTTGGGATCTTGAAATATTGATACATTTACCTGTTGTAAGTATTTAACATATCAGATTCAGATATTATACCCCAACTTCCTCACTTCTGCGAAAATATAAAAGAAATTCAAATTGGCAGTAGTCATTTAGTGGTTGTAACTTGTAACTCATTCCATGTTGTGTACTCTTACAGAATTTCCTTTTTGTTTAAAGAATTATATGCCCTTAGCAATGGAGGCAAATGACTATAAGATGTTTCTTTGGTTGTTGACTTGTCATGAGAAACTTGCCCATCTCAGGTCTTGGAAAAGTTGTATGGTGACTAAAAGCATTAACCTTGAGTTCACTGTGAACCATAAAATTATAAATGGAATTTTTATAAATTTTATATCAAACGATGACATCAGATTTCTATTAATTTTTCAGGTTTATTCGCTTGAAGATGGTCCTGTGCATGATGTTTGGAGAACAATAGGAATTCCAGTCACCATTATTCAAGCATTTGATAAGACAGGGATTGTTGTTGATTGGTTAATGTACGTGTCTCATACTACTTTTCCAATGTACCTTGAACTTAGGAAAAAATAATTTATCTAGGGGATTTTGTTTAGATTGAAGTAAAATTAAGAATTATTTTGCTCCGGTTCCCAGAAAGAGCAGTCTGTTCATTTAATAAAAATAATTTATAAAAAAAAGAAAAAGAAAAAAAGAAGGAAAACTAGCACTCTCTTCTAACTTAATCTTACCAAGGAATGTTGAAATGATGTTAAAGATGTTTCAATACATTTGGCATTTGATGGGCTGTGTTCAGTGTGTTGTGAAAAAAATCTATGTTAACATCATGATTTGATTTTTCTTAATTGGTGATCAATTAATTATGAATAGATTTTTTGGTCTTTTGTCATGATTCTCATGCAAATGAAATTGATGTTATCCATTATCATTTAGTTTTGTGTAATATTAAATTTAATGCTTATTGAAATTTGATCAAGGTGACTATGCAATTATTACTAAATATATAAAATGTAATTATTGAGTTGTTGGTCAGAGTATATGAATGTGGTTCAGTTTATTGGATTTGGTAACTTTGGACATATAACAAGAATGTATGTATTTTGCAGCTATGATGGCATACTTGTGAACTCTTTTGAAGCCAGAGGTGTCTTTTCATGGTAAGATTAGTTATTTTATGATTTTATCTATGTTTTTGAAACAATAAACTTCAAGTTGTTGCGGTCACATGAACTCTCTGCACTCTCCCTTCTAAAATTTCTTCAGTATAGAAACTGGTTCGGAAAACTATTAGAGCTGATGATACTGTTTCACTATAATAGCATCAGATTTTTTAAAACATAAAGGAACAAAGAGAGAAGTACATATAGATGATTGGAAACAACTTCCAGTAGTTTTTTAATAAAAACATATATCATTTGAGTGTTCAATAATTACAAATATACTTATTGATGATGATAAAAAAAAAAAAAAACAAATATACTTATGCCTTCTTTTAAATATTGGTTTAAAAGTTGGGTGGGAACTGGGAAGTTGTCTATCTAGCACATTGTTGTGGTCTTGGTAATGAGGTATAGTGATGTGGGATGCACGAGGAGAATTTTATTATAATTTATTAATATTTGTTTTTGAACATCAAGTGTATTTTTATTTTAGGCCCTAGTATTTAATTGGGTTAATTTGTATTTTTATTTAAAAGTGAAGGGTATTTTTGTCATTCAATAAGTTGGGTTTCCTACGCGTTAGGTTTAGTTTTTCCTATATAAGTTAGTTATAAAAAAAAGTTTTTCCAATATAAGCAAACTATTGTACTCAATTTTAGATATGATTTTTTGGATGAATTAAAAGTTTCCTTTTGGTTGTGGTCTAGTGCTGACTCCAACCAACCCTAAGTGCTAACTCTTAGTGGTTTTCCTCGCTTGTTGCCGACTCCAAGCAAGCCAAGGTGTTGACTCCTAGGTTCATATCTTTTATTTTCCTATTGTTTAATTTTGTTCTACTTGTCTTGCATCACATAGACTATAATGATTTGGTAGATATCTGTGATGGACCAGAGGCTTTGACATAGACCAGAATTGACCTTATATTATGTAGCTTAAGGTCTCTTGGTTGTCTGCACAAGTGTGGATGACAACAGTTGGCTTGACAATGTGGTGCCAATGGGGACCCATGTGGGCTGAGGCCTGAGGTAATTTTTATTTAGGAGTCTTGACAAACATTGTTTGAGATTTTGGGCATGGAAGATTATGCTGTGTTTGCGTAGTCAATAATATATGCCATTTTATCTTGTATGTGCAGTGTTGGTTCAGACACAGAATCATCTCTGGCACTAGTGTCACCAGTGTAAAAATTTCTTCCACTCTTTTATAGGGGGAACAAAATCTTGGTTATATAGTTTTCTTGAGGAGACAAACATAGCAAGAATGTGATTGCTTGAGATAGTGAACTCTCAACTATCCTTTTGCATTATTAGTAATGAGAACTTCTTCACCGATAAAAATAAAAATAAAAATTAGAGAGCTTCTTCATTAGATTGTTATGAATTAAGTGTGGAAGCTTCTGTTATCGTAAAAGGTTAATAAGGAAAACTCACTGACTCTTTTGCTAGTTAATGTAATCACTCTGATTTTGTTCCATTTTAGTTTCATTTGTTTCTTATTTGTGTGTTTTAATTTTCCTTAGTTTTATTGAAATATTTCTTAGTATGTTGCCAATGATGCTTAAGATTTCTTCTCATCAGCATTGTGCTTATCCAATTAATAGAATGATTTTACTTGTTACAGTTTTGTGCAGGAACCTTTCAAGTCATTACCTCTGATATGGACCATCCATGAAAGATCGCTTGCTACTCGTTCAAGAAAATATATTTCAAGTGGTCATATCGATCTTTTAAATGATTGGAAAAGAATCTTCAACCGCTCTAGTGTTGTTGTCTTTCCAAACTATATCCTTCCGGTAATAATATTTAACAGGAAATTCTTGTAGACGCTCAATCTTGTTGATAATCTGTTTACATTTAGTACACATGGAATGGGTGATTTCCAGTATCCCGTGATAAACTCCTTTGCGTTGCGTTTGGATTTTAGGATTTAAAATCAAGGGATTTGAAAAATAATTGTTAATATAAATTGCTTGATATAAATCTAACACCTTATTATGATGTGAGTTTTAGAGATTTGTTCAAACAAAAGCACTTGTAATATTATGGATTTGAAATGACCTCTAACACTTGGTTGTATCAAATCCATGTATTAATAAATCTAAACCTCAATAAATTTAATCAATAGGATTTTATTTTATTTTATTTATTTATTTCATTTCATACTCCATTCATGTTATTTAAACTAAAGAATCAAATCTAAATCCTCTTTAAATTCCTTGATCGAAATGATCCATACGTTTCAAATCCATATATTAATATATCTAAACCTCCTCCATAAATTTTTTAATCAATAGGATTTTTATTTTTATTTTTTCATACTCCATTCAACTTATTTAAACTAAAGAAAGAAATCTAAATCCTCTTTAAATTCCTTGTTCCACACCATTCTTGGTTTTTCAATTCCTATCTTTTTTAATTAGGATAGAGTATAAATGATTCATGAGATCTAAGTGTGCAGACTGGAAACCATATGCTAATAAAACTCATGTGACATTGAGAAAGCATCCTAGTTTATAAATAAAGTGAGCTGATGATAACTTGTTCATTGTCTAATTAACAAAGCATTGAAATTGGTTCTGAAATTAGCACTCTTTTTCTGGATAAGTGAGTTTTTGGCCTCAATAAAAGTTGGCACTTATTTCTAGTGGTCTTATATCATTATGGTCTTTCAACAGATGATTTACTCCACATTTGATGTTGGAAACTTTTTTGTTATTCCGGGTACTCCTGCTGAAGCATGGGAAGCAGACACTGTAATGGCCTTACACAAAGATAATCTGCGTGTCAAGATGGGTTATGAGCTTGAAGATGCTGTTATAGCCATTGTGGGAAGCCAATTTATGTATAGGGGTTTGTGGTTGGAGCATGCCATCATTTTACAGGCTTTATTACCAGTTCTTTCAAACTTCCCTTTAGATAATAATTCCAATTCTAATCTCAAAATCGTGGTTCTAAGTGGGGATTCAACAAGTAACTACGGCGTGGTATTTGAGGTAAATATCTGCTGAAGTGTGGTTCTAATATTTTTGGATAGATTTAGTCATCATCTTATTGGCTATCTTGTTGTCTGTAGGAAATTGCTATTAACTTGACATATCCAAGTGGCATTGTAAAGCACAAAGCTATTGATGTGGATGCAGACAATGTTTTAAGCACGGCTGATCTTGTGATATATGGATCCTTCCTTGAAGAGCAATCTTTTCCGGAAATTTTAATGAAAGCCATGTGCTTCGAGAAGCCAATCATTGCCCCCGACCTCTCCATGATAAGGAAATATGTATGTTTCTAAATGCTGTTCTCATCTCTTCACACACCAACTTTGATCAACACACACATATATGTTCCAAAGCAACTAAGTGTATACAGTAAAAAACAAAAGTTTCATGGGAGGAATATGCATTCATAATCTCAATTCAGCACTGCAAATACGTGTCCCCAATACTTTAGGTTGTTGTCTTTAAATTTATTATTTTCCCGTCTGCCAAAAACTTTAATCTGGTTCTTTTCTGTCTTGTTGTTTCTTGTTAGGTCTTTTACTTAAAGGACACTCGTATTTACCAGCGTGGTAGCTCCTGATTTGTTCATTTCTTATGTTATTTTTAATTTTTTCCCCCCCTGCCTCTCATCTACCAACATCCTCAATTGAGGTCTAGTGATTTCATGAACAAATATTCTTTTAAATGCCCATGGCTGGCCTTATAGTATATGAAACTTTATTCCCTATATTATGAAGAGTACTATAAGAACTAAGAAGTGTTTGTTAGAATTGTTTGTTTAAATAATTAAATTTATCATATTTTCAATAGTTTAAGCTTTTGGGACAATCGATAATTTAACATGGTATCAGAGCAAGGGATCATAAAGTCTATCATTGCCTCCTCCATTCTACCTCCCATTTAAATTCCCATGCAGGCCAAACGTGAGGGGAAGTGTTAAAATTGTATGGTTGAATGATTAAATTTATCTTATCTCAATAGTAGTTTTTGAGACAATCGGTAATTTAACAGTATTGACAGTCCATTTTTTTAACACAAATTTAAGATAAACAACTCAAGGTGACTTTTTTTTTTTTTTTGGGGAAGCCTCAGGGTGATTTTTCATACTAAAATAAATTTAATATCTAACAAAACCTATCTTCCAGCCATAGAGTTTTTGAAATAAGGACCTATCAAAAAAAAGAATTTTTGACGTAAGGAATCTCAAGGCAGGACCTAACTAAACTGTGGGTATTCATTTCTAATATGTTGCCATGCTAGACAGCTAGAGTAATTGCTTATAAGGCATCTCAAACATCATGCTTTCCAATAGTTTTCTCATTTTGAATAATCAGTTTGTTTCAACTGTTTTTCTAATCAAACTACTAACTGCATTGGCAATAACAACTAGGTTGATGACAGGGTGAATGGCTATCTTTTCCCTAAGGAGAATCCTAAGCTTTTGACACAAGTTATAAGGCAAGTGTTCTCAAATGGAAAACTATCATCGCTAGCTCGCAATATTGCCTCTATAGGAAGAAGTACTGCAAGAAACCTGATGGTTTCGGAAACTGTTGAGGGATATGCATCACTCCTTGTAAATGTTCTCAAGCTCCCATCAGAAGTTGCTCCTCCTAAGGATGTTGCAGAAATGCCTCTCAAATTTAAGGAAAAATGGCAATGGCTTTTATTTGAAGCACTATCAAATTCAACATATATTAACTGCACTTTGAGAAGTTACACATTTTTAGACAAGTTTGAGCAGCAGTGGAACAATGCTCCAAAAGATAGACCACTTAGTGCTGATGATGGACCTTTTTTATATAGCATATGGGAGGAAGAGAAAAACATTGAGATTGCTAATGCCAGAAAAAGAAAAGAGGAAGAAGAGGTAAGTGATGTCCTGTGAAATTATGTATTTTTTGTGTAATATATTGGTAAATAATTTTGATGACCTTTATCCTTTTTTTTTTTTTTTTTTTTGGGTGTGTGTGTGTGTGTGTGTTTGAAAACTCACATTATTTGGTATTTGATGAAGTTGAAGGATAGATCCGATCAGTCTCATGGAACCTGGGAGGAAGTATATCGAAGTGCCAAAAAGGCTGATAGATCTAAGCAGGATTTGCATGAAAGGGATGAGGGGGAGCTTGAAAGGACTGGTCAGTCACTGAGCATTTATGAACCGTACTTTGGGGAGGGTACCTGGCCTTTCCTACACCTTTCTTCTCTTTATCGCGGGATTGGGCTGGTGAGTTACCAAGCACGTTCTTTCACTTTTTTCCTTATAACAGACATAGTTGTAGACTTGTAGGTTCATACATTTATATTAATATGGAATTACAAATTAATTTTTTTCCAACAGAAAATGTCAATCTTAAGCTGCGTTTGTTTCACTTGAGATTGATATCCAGAAAATATTTTCAGTATTTGCAGATGTTTGGGGTGACTGAAATTATACTGGGTTGACTGTAAAATATGGGTTGTTTTGGCGTAAAACGTTTTTTGCCCTTATTTCAGTCATAAAATTTTACACCCCAAGAGTCCTTCACATTTGAGCAACAGAACCACTCCACCCAGCCACACCCACCACTAGACCCAGCCGACCTCCGTGACCCACCCAACCCCATCCGTAGATTTCGTTTCGCGCCTCATCCTCATTGCCGCTCTGCCTTGTCCTTGTCACTGCTACCTTGTCCGGTCACCCCTCTATGTCGCTGTCATTCACCCAGGAGATGCCAGTTGGGTGCTCTGTCTAGCTGCATATTTGCTTGTGGATTTTTGTTGGTTTTGGTTGTAAATTTTAATTTCTGAATTTGTTTATTATGTGATGCCTGTTTGGGAGCTGAGAAATTGTGGGAAAGTAGTAGAAAATCTGTTTTTTGGAGCATTTTTAGGAATGCAAACAAAAACTCTTAAAATATTCTCCGAAGAATTTTTAGGAACGCAACCAAACACTTGAAAATATTTTATTTTCTGGAAAATTTTTTCACTTGAAAATATTTTATGGTTGAAAAATATTTTCAGGTGAAACAAATGCAGCCTTTGAAATGGTATGCCAGAAAAATTGTAGTCATTCCTCTATGCAATTTAGCATTGGTTTTAATTTTTTAATTTTTTGGTAATGGTCTCATTTCGTGTCAATATTATATATACCTTGTTTAGCAATATAAGATTCAGAGTTCAATAGTATGCTTTCTCTTGAGCATGGGGGTTGGTAGGTTCAATAGTTTCTCTTCTTCTTTTATATGCTTTTGCAATTCTTTCCAGACAACCATTTGTAGTATGCAAATTTGCTTTCTAGATGTGTTCCTTGGGGATGTGTGTGTGTGTGTATGGGTTTTTTTTTCCTGGCCACCTTTGTACTCTACTTGTGCAGGCCTTAATACTTATCTAATAGTTATTGTACTTGTTTCTCTTAAGTTGAAGTTGGATGAGATGAGCTATTACTTTCAATCTCATATGTATACATGGACTGGGTACTTGCAGTCCACTAAAGGCCGAAGACCTGGGGCAGAAGATATTGATGCATCTGCTCGTCTTCCACTTCTTGATAACCCTTACTATCGAGATATACTTGGTGAATATGGAGCCTTTTTTGCAATTGCAAATCGGATTGACCGTGTTCATAAGAATGCTTGGATTGGGTTTCAGTCTTGGAGAGCAACAGCGCGGAAGGTTTGTTAATGCTCTTTATTTTGCTTTATCCCTATTGTTTTTTACATGGATCTGCTCTAGAGTACCTTTTTCTTTTTTAAGTCTTTACTCTCTCTTAAGTAAAAAAACACTTGATTTCAACATATTTTTAAACATCTAACTAGCGGCCATTTTTACATTTTCTATGACCCATCAATCTTGTAAGTTAAAACAGTGGGCTGTGTCATGTATATTATAAGGCATGTCAGAAGATGACTGGTCTATCTCAACTGTTCTTGTCGTCATTGAACTTCCAGGTCTTACAAGGATGGCAACATGGATCACCTGACTACAATCATTGCATTATGTGATTTATGTGAATCTTAAAATGTCATATGATAGTACATGAAACTCCTTTTTGTTTTTGATGGGATGGTGGAATATGTGGCCAACCTTAACTAATCTGTTGAGGATTAGTAGCCGACTCCAAAATTTTTGAAACTAATGCTTTGCAGTTGCTGTTAGTGGTGGTGGCCGTATGCTATTACCTTTATAATTATTAAATTTTGAGCTGTGATCAATTTTTGAAACATACAAGAAAAAGTGAATACAATTAAATTGATAAAGAAATAAATTACAGCACATTTGTTACTCCAGGGGGTAGCACAATTGGCTAGGGACCATGCTACATGAAGCGGACGTCATTAGTTTGAACTTAGGGCCTGTTTGGATTGAGGGGGAAGGGAGGAGAGTGGAGAGGAGTAGAGTAGAGTAGAGTTAGCTGAAAATAGACTAATTTTGGGTCAATTCTACTCTACTATACTCTACTCTATTCTCCCTCCCTCTCTCTCAATTCAAATGAATCATTAATAAAATAAAAAACAACACCTATGTTGAACCTCCAACCTTTTAGGGTTGGATGTGAGCGCGTGCACACAGGTTAGTGAAGCAAAGCAATGAAGTAACTTTTTTGTTATAAATTTTTGTTCGATGTTAGATCCAGTTTTATATCTAATGTGGAGGGCTTAAACAGGCATCTTTATCTAGAATTGCTGAAAATGCGTTGTTAGATGCTATCGAAACTCAAAGGCATGGGGACACGCTCTACTTTTGGGTGCGGTTGGATTTGGATCCACGAAACTCTTTGCAGCTGGATTTTTGGTCATTCTGTGATGCTATAAATGCTGGAAATTGCAAGTAAGACCAGCAAAAAAATGTGACATGAAATTTTTAATTGTATGAATAATTCAGTACATATCCATTCTCTCTCTCTCTCTCTCTGTAGTTTAAAATTTTAATTTGATTTTCTTCATCATTGATGATTGAAGGTTTGCTTTTGCTGAGGCTCTTAAGAGGATGTATGGCATAAAGCACGATTTGGATTCTTTACCACCCATGCCTGTTGATGGCGGCACATGGTCTGTCATGCAGAGTTGGGCTTTGCCAACTAGGTCCTTCCTAGAGTTTGTGATGTTTTCTAGGTAGGATAACGAACAACTGGTTTCTCTAGCACTACTTGCTTACTTCATGTAATGAGAAAGTTGTACTATTGTTCACTTTTTAACCTGTTGATATGATCTCATGTGCAGAATGTTTGTAGATGCATTGGATGCACATATGTATGACGAGCACCATTCAAGTGGACAATGTTATCTGAGTTTTTCCAAAGTACTTTTCTACTTATTTAATTTTCCATTCTTACATGATGAGTCTGTTTGGGATCTACTTATTTTGCTGAAACTGAAAATTTTTTGCTGAAAGTATTGTAGACAAAGGTAAAAATTAGCTGAAATAGTACAGTGAGACCCATGAATAGTATCAAAAAGTGCAGTGAGGCCTATGAATAGTAACAAAAATAAGCAAAATAGTAAAATAAACTGACAAAATTAATTATGCCAAACAGACACATAATTTGCTTTTTTCTTGAATTCTGGATGTCCTGCTTGATTGATCCTAAAGATATATTACAAAAGAAAATGAATGAAAAAGAAAATTTCTATATGGTTTGGAATAAACTATTTGTGTGGATGGATTTTCTTAAATTTTAATTTGGCAAATTATAAGGTAGGTGGGATATTAGTTTCTTTTGTGGTAATTGAATAATCGTTTACAATTTGCAGGATAACCAGTGCTATTCACGGCTTCTTGAGCTACTTATAAATGTTTGGGCATACCACAGTGCAAGGCGGATGGTGTATGTGAACCCTGACACAGGAGTAATGCAGGAACACCATAAATTCAAGAGCCGGAGAGGTCAAATGTGGATTAGATGGTTCTCGTATGCGACACTAAAGAGCATGGATGAGGATTTGGCGGAGGAGGCTGATTCTGAGCATCCTACTAGACGGTGGTTGTGGCCATCAACTGGTGAGATCTTCTGGCAAGGTGTATATGAGCGAGAAAGGAAATTACGGCATCGGCAAAAGGAAGATAGGAAGCAAAGAAGTAAAGACAAAATTGATAGGATTAGGAAGCGCACCCACCAAAAAGTAATAGGGAAGTATGTGAAGCCTCCACCTGAGATGAAAAATTCAAACACGAGTACTGCAGGGTTAAATTAATGACATGGGGTTTGAGCTTCATTTAGAGTAGTGTAATTTGCAAATTTTTTATTTTTTATTTTTATTTATTATTATTATTATTATTATTATTATTATTATTATTATTATTTTTTTTTTTTGTTGTAATTTTTGCTTTGGAAGGATGCATCAATTTGTGATTTTCATGTGAAGGTTTTGTATGTAAAACTGTATCCTTCTGGTCATTGATCTTGTTTAGTGGCTGAAATGTATAATAGTTTACTATTTTTTTTTTAAAACTTTTTCTTATCCCAATTTTATAAGAGGATAAATTCTTTGGAAAAGAAACTAAAGGCCTGGAGAGGTGTGGATGAATGATTAGTTCTCAGAAACATTGTTTTCATATGTAGAAAGATGAGAATAATGTATTTCCAAAGTGTAATTTTTATATGGGAAATGAAAAACATGGAAAAAAAAAAAAAAAGCAGGTCTAGGTGGGAAAAATTTACAAAATATTATATTTTTAAATATAAAAAAAGATAAAATATCATTTTCGTCCTTAAACTATTATAGAAGTTCGATTTTTGTTTCTAAATTTTCAAAAGTTCTATTTTTGTCTTTAAACTTTGCAAAAAGTTTTGCTTTTCATCTCTCAGCGTGTTTTCATTAGTTTTTTGTCTTATGTGTGTTGATGTTGGAATTTGGAGTAATTTATTTTATTTAAAAAAAATATGAACATGTGGCAAAGACTTATTGGCTCATGTGGGAACATTAAAAAAAAAAAAAAAAAAAAAGGCCAAAATCACCTTTCACTTCTTGGAAGTGGAACTTCAATCCTTCCATCCGTGAAACCCCCCCAATTGGCGACCAAAATCAGCAAAATAGTTTCAATGTCCTAGACGTTTAATCACTCCCTTATAAGGTAAAATTTGTTTATTTGTTTATTTTTTTGCTTTATAGCTTTATTGAATGTATATAATTAGTATATATACCATTTCTGTAGCTTGATGGGGTTGTTGTGCTACTGTGAAGAATCCATCAGACATTGTTCTTGAAGACTCCACTAGATGTTGTATATAATCCATTTTAGTGGTCCCTAGTGTCTATTGTTGAAGACTCCATCACACATCGATGAACCACGTGTGTATTTGAGTGGCTTTAATAAATTTGGTTGTGGCTTGCCGCACATGGTAAGCACTAAGCACTATGTAACTTCGACAACGGAAAAAACTAACAACGTTTAGGGATGCTGGTTTGAGGTTTTTAGTGAGTGAGGGTGGTGGGTTTTTAGTGAGTGAGGGTGGTGGGGTGATTTTGGCCTTTAAAAAAAAAAAAAAAAAAAGTTCCCACGTGAGCCAATCAGTCTTTGCACGTGTTTGTATTTTTTAAATAAAATAAATTAATCCAAATCGGATACCACATTAGCATTCTATAAAGACACGTAAGACAAAAACTAATAGAAATAGACAGAGGGAAGAAAGTCAGAATGTTTTGCAAAGTTTAAGGATGAAAATAAAACTTCTATAAGTTTAAGGATGAAAAAAAAAAAAAAAAACTTTTGTAATAGTTTAGGGACAAAAATGATATTTTACCCTAAAAAAAATTGACATTGTTTTTAAGTTACCGGGAATAAAACCATTTTATTTATTTTAAAAAAATTGTGTTATATAAATACAATTTCTGAAATCTTTTAAAAGTAAGATCGTGTTTTAATTTTTAAAATAATTTTAAGGCTAGATTCCCAAATAATTTTAAAATAATGTTAATTGAAATAATTATTATGGAAAAATTTTCCAATCTAAGTGAGGTAATACTTTCTTCTCAAAAAAAGAAAGAAAAAAAGAAAAAAAAAGGTGAGGTAGTATTGGGAAAGTGCAGCCTCTTTTATTTATTTATAATAAAATAAAATAAATTACTCTTCAACAACTAGTTCTGTTAGTATGTTTTTTAAAATGAATAATATCATTCTCTATATCATATAATATACTATATAATAAAAGTTGGCTTAGAAGTCGTGATTATACCAAATGGCTTCACCAAATTGCAGATTTTTTTTAGATTTAAAAAAATATAGATATATATTTTTGTTCTTATCTTTTTCTCCTATAATTTCTAAGTTGATAAAAATATTAATTTAATTACAATCCAAATTCTTCATCCAATCATTTTCTCATTATAGTTTATAAGTTGATAAATAATCACTTTGAGTACAATTTAAAATCTTCTACTAAACTTTTTTTTTTTTTGGTTGAAAATTATATTACTAAACGGGGAGGGAGGGGGGGGGGGGGGGGGGGGGGGGGAAACAGCAACTACTTTTAGTGGTTAAATAAAACACTAAAATTTTTGGATTTCCTCTTCACACTATGTGACTTAAAAAAAAAAAAAATCTTTAGATTTCTTGTTCAAACACCACTTCAATCCAAATTCTTCATTTAATCCTTTTCTTATTATAATTTATAAGTTGATAAATAATATCAATTTGATTACAATCCAAAACCTTCAACTAATCTTTTTTTTTTCTTTTTAATCTAATTTATATTACTACATGTACAAAAAAAAAAAAAGCAACTACTTTTAGTGTTTAAATAAAAGACTATAAAGTCTTTAGATTTCCTACCTCAACATTAGGTCTTCTAGGTACATGGTCAATCTAAATTTCATCAAACTTGGCAAATCGAGTCTAGGGCTCTTTTTGTGTATAGCTGTTGCTTTGCTTCTATTACCTGATACTCAGCAATGACTTGTTTCACTACTAGTTGAGAATCACCCTTATTAACGTTAACGTGGATGGATCGCATGCCCATTGCCGCAGCTAATTCTAATCCAATAAGCAAGGCTTCATAGGAAAAAAAGCCGGTATGAATGGTGAGAAATTAGATCATTAAGAGAGATAAGAACAATACCTGCTCTGCACCATGTTGTGTACTTTTATTTCATCCCTTTGTCTTTTCAGATGACCATGAATTCAAGAAGAAAAGGCAACTGATCAACTCCACAGACCTGAAATGGCTGTTGAGATCCCCTATATACCCTCACGGCCTCACTCAGACGGGAGCTTCGGGCCGCCTACCTTATCCTTAGGTATACTCCGTATATTGGAGTTTCTAGAACGTAGGAAGGGAAATCACACAAAATCATTTGTTGCTCCCATACATTGATGTCCGAGTAAAGGGATACGTTCTATCCCCATCTGAAAGAGCTTGGAAGGACGAAGGAAGAAGACGTAGCAACTCCCCACCTCCTTTCAACCCGGCCGATCTTGGAATAACAGTAGTTGTTCTCGCCGAACACCTGTGTCGTCGAAGGAAGAGGAAGACGAGAAATTCTTTTCCTCTAAGTCTCCCTACCGGGACTTAAGAACCTGAACTCCTAACCACCTTTTCTATGGAAAATACTTCGATTGAGATGTCTTACCAGAGGTCTTGGGTCACCCTTAGCTAATCCCTCTACAGCTCAAGCCCTAAATCCACCTATTCCTCAAAGTTAAGCCCCCTCTACACCTGCTGCTCCACAAATTACCTCGGTGTCTACTACTCTGCCCTGAGGATCATGAGGTATATGGAAATGTCAAAGGGGGGGGGGGGGGGGGGGGGGGAAGAGGAAGTTCAGGGCCTCAAGTGACAGTCCTTGACCCCAAGAGCTCCCCAGTTGAGGAGGGCAGTGCTCCTGTAGACATCGTGGGAGCTCCGGCCTACACCAAGGCCTTCATAGTGGACGTGGAGCCTTTTTTTGCCACGAATAGAGTCAGGCCCTAGAGGGAGGGCTGCGAGGGTCGGTGGCTAAGTGCGTGGGCAAAGCACTCCTCCTCCCAAAAGACATGAGTCATTGGGAGCAATGGGAAGATGATGCCCTCCTTCTCAACATGAAGACGGAGGCAATCATGGTAAACCCTTTGTCTCTCAATTTTCTTTTCTTTACCTTTAAGCTACTTTTGTTTCTGACTCCTAGTTTGCAGGGTTATCAATGTTTCGAGGTGGTGGAAAGTAGGTACCTGGCAATTAAGGCCAAGTTGGAGGAGCTGACCAAAGACAACAAAGATCTTCTCAAGAAAATCTCAAATGTGATGAACAAGGTATCTAAGTCCGAGAAACTTCGCTCTGAGGCCGAGAAGAATTCTAAGGCTATAACCGAGAGGAAAGAGGCCTTAGAAAAAGGGCTCCAAGAAATTTAGAAGGAGCTGGAGGCCAAGACTGTTGAGCTAAAGGCCTTCGTAGCTGTGGATGATGAGGAAATATAGGTTGCCTACTATTAAGGCCAAACCGATTGCATTATCTCGAAGAAGCCTAAAGTGGAGCAGAATCTTCAGGTCTACTGAACCAAAGGGTGGATTGTGGCCTTAGACAAAATGCAAATAGAGGCTACCTCTACTCTAAGGTAGGTTGATAGCATCCCGATTCCACTAATTGATAATAGTTCCCAACCTCAAGAACCAGGCTATCATCAATGACGAGTCCTCTGTGAGGGAAGTAGGGGGATCAACCATGGTTATGCCAGTAGTGGGGGATTTGGCAAGCTTTGCCATGGAGCTGTCCTCTGGGGGACTGGCTTAAAAGATGTGCTTAGACTAAGTTTTAAACTCTTTAGTTTTGGTTGTTTCCGTTTTCTTTTCTCTTTTTTTTTTTTTTGGGTGCCCCGTTTTGAGGGCTAATCTTGTAATTTGACTATCCTTATCTATATTGTTGTTCCGTATTTCTCACATGTTCATCTTTGCTTGTTATTTAAAGAACCGTAGTAAAATGCAAGTTGCTTTATAATATCCTGCGGATTGGGACGTTCTTTTATCTTTACACTGTGGTCGTGCTTAAATCTCTTATGTATTTGAAGGAATCGTAAATTTTGAGGCCACGAGACCCCTTTTTCCTTGGTTATTTTACGTTTCTCTTGCTACTATTAACTCTAGATTCGAGTTTAGGCAGAAAGTTCATCATTGGCATTAACCGAGGCAAATACAGGGTCTAGTACCATGGGGTTTATTACTACCATCCTTTGTTAAGTCTTAATTTCCTTTTTTGTTAATGGCCAGGGACTGGATATCGGATTAAAAACTCCTTCAGGCTGATGGATGCTAGGAGAAAATCTTTGTCATTGATCACACTTCTTAGAAAACTCTTGGACTTGCTTTCCCATGCTCAGCCACTAGTACCCTTGGGTAAGAGCCCTATGCACTAAAGACCTTCCTCCGGTGTGATTTCCACATATCCCCTCGTATAATTCCTCCAAGAGTACCTTAACTGCCTCAGGGTGGATGCATAGCAAATAGGGTCTCGAGTATGATCTCTTGTACAACTTTCCTTCCTCGAATATCCAATACTTGGGTGATTTCCATCTGATCTTCTCGACCTCTTATCTGTCCTTGGGAATATTTTCTTCCTGAAGGTATATCATAATGGGATCCATCCAACTAGGAGATGGATGTATACTTAAGATCGCGGCTTCTTTAGAGGGGAGAGTGCTAGGAGAAGGCAAGAATTCTACCGATATGATTCTTTGGAGTGGATCAATCACTAATGAAACCAGAGTAGCTAGAGAATTAGCATGACTGTTGCTTCCCCTGGAGATTTACAAGATATCCACTTTCTCAAACTGACCCCTTAGGGCCCTAACTTCTTTTAGGCAGCTAACTATTCTTTGGTCTTTAGCCTCAAATTCACCATTGACTTGGTTGACTACCAGCTGAGAGTCACAATGCATTTGCAACTTAGCTGGCCCTTCTTGCTTAGACATCTGAAGCCCCGCTAAGAGAGCCTCATATTTTGCTTCGTTGTTTGATGCCTGAAAGCCCAACTTGAATGACTTCTCCAACCTGATACCCTTCTGAGAGACTAGAACTATACCAATTCCTGTTCCTCTGCAATTCGAGGCTCCATCCACGTATACTTTCCATGTTGCGCATTTCTTGGGACTTCCTTGCTTATTTCCTCTGATGCGCAAGATTTCGGGATGTCTTGGAGTGAATTCCACGATGAAATCCACTAGGACCTGTCCTTTGATGAAGGTTCTGAGCTTGTACTGAATATCGAAGACCCCCAAAGATGCCTCCCACTTCGCTATCCTACCCGAGAAATCCACCCTCATGAGTAAGGCCTGCAGTGGGTGCTTGGTTAAGACTACCATCGTATGAACCTGGAAATAGTGAGGCAGTGTAGGAAAAACTGGTTTTGTATCTCATACAAAACACACAGCGGAAGCAACAAGCATAGATCTATTTCATTCATGATTGAGAACATGCACTATGTAAATTTCAGAATTTAAGAACGAAATAGCGTACCTTGGTGTGGTGAAATTCAAAACAAAAGATTAGAAGTACTTGGGAACAATTTTAATCTTCACTCCAATTCCACTTTACGCCCAAGAAGTGTGGTCTCTCAATCAGTTTTTAAGGGAGAATAATTGAGTGGCTTCACTCGCACATACACACCACTTCACAATGATGTTACTTTTTTTCTTATGAAAAATTCTGTATGTTTCTCCTTTTATAACTAACTGATTATTTAATTGGGCCGGCCTATTGGGCCTTTCCAAATGGGCTTTAGTGTGTGGCTTGGAGTGGGATTAAAAGGGACTAATAAGACACTAACTCTAATGGGCCTTGAGCTTTTCTATCAACTCTTGACAAGCCCAAAGTTACCATTAATTATATTTAATACCACTATATAAATATAATTGCACTCTAGGTCTTATTAATAAATTATATCCTAAGACTTTATTATACATGCAACCCCTTTATAAAATATTCGTAGTAATACAAAGTCATGAATGTAGACTGTCACTTTGAAAATTACTACATTTTAATCCTTGAGTACCCGGTTTAATCTTTTAAGTTATTCATCATATATTTATGAAATCCAATTTCATAAATATATACTTTAGTGGTTAGGCCTAACACTCTGAATAACCAAACTTATTAAACGTATCTCAAGGAAATATTTTATATCTCTGTTAAGAGATTATGAATTCCATCTTAAGAATATATGTTCCATTAACACTAAATGTGGCTGCCCAACATACTAAGGTTTTGATCGTAACTTTAGACCTCATTCCTGATATATCAAAGCAACCTACACCTCATGATCAGGTCCATTATTCTCTCAGGATTAAGAGTTCATGCAAATAGAAGTTGTAAGATTTATTATTCATTTGACAGTCGTTAGGAGAATAGTAAATCTCACAGCGGTCCAGTTTAATATATCTTAACTTTTAAAACATATCAACATACCAACTAGAAATCTCTATTTCCATGATCAAGACAAATCACCTTAGTTGATATGTTATAGTCTTCGCAGATGAAACGCCCAATTTCATCACCGACTATGAACTACATTTTGAGTTTACAAAGAACTTGTAATTTATATCTTCTGTGACTTTTCACATAAATCGCATACTATGCATCTCATGGACTAAAATAATGTCTCATTAGTTCATTTATAGATAGTCTCATATAATTAAACAATTTAATTATTTATTACATGCCAATAAATTAGATTTTTAGGGCATAAACCCCAACAATCTCCCACTTGCCCTCAAAGACAATTTACCATATATCCGACACTTAGCTCTCTCTTTAGAGTAATTCATAGTCACTCTAAGGCAAGGTTTGGAAACAAGCTTCAGTCAGATTTATTGCATAAATTATCTTTTCTACTACTACACACGTACGCATATCGATAATATTTACGCTTAATGTGTATCTTCACCACCTAAGATGAACACATATCTTGAAGCCCAACTTCATGAATTACAATCAAACTACAAGTCAGCATTTGTACATCTAGTAACCATCAAAATCTCACTTTTGTGGACAAACATATAATCCCTCATTATCCTAAGATATTTGAGTATATGCTTTACTCTCACTAAATTAAGTGATCTTTGATTCAATTGATATTTGATTACCATGCCCACCGCAAAATAGATATTTAGCCTAGCATATAGCATAGCACAAAGACTTCCTATTGATATGGTATTAGGAACCATCTTAATATGCTTATCTTTTTATATGTCTTACTATAGTCCTATATAAAGGAACTTCAAACTTAAAAGGAAAGAATCCTTTCTTGAAGTATTACATGCTATACTTGGATAAAATCTCATCTATTTAAGCAGTTTAAGATAGACCAAACATCCTAATTTCTGAATTTTAAACAAAGTTTAATTCTTAGGATGTAAGTACTTTATATCAAACTAGACTAGACAACCAAAACTTCATTGATGACAATAACTCTACATCATTCTAAATGATTAGAATGTCATCAACATGCATTACGAAATTTATTATTCTATATAGCTTTCACACACATAATGAATTTTAATACTTGATCAAAATCAAATAATTTGATTGCTTGATCAAAGATGATATTTTATGATTTAGATGCTTGCTTTAATCCTTAAATGAAATTTAAGCAACTTGCATACTAAGCACTACTGTTTCTTTGCTATGTACAAGTCTAGTTACATCATATAAGTATTTTCCTCAAGATTGCTACTAAAAGAAGCTTTCTTGATATCCATTGCCATATTTCATCCAAATGAAATATAATGGATAAGAGAATCTAGATAGAGTCAATCTTGACTATTGGTGAAAAAATCTTTTCATAGTCGAACAATTTCTTTCTGAATAAATCTTTTCGCCACTAGTCTTGACTTTGAAGGTTTGCACCTTCAAATCTATCAATCTCATTTACTTGTAGACCTATTTGAGCACAATAGGCCCAATGCCATTAGGCGCCTCTACAAGTTCTAGACTTTAAATAGAATCTAATTCTATTCACATAACCTTTGATCCAGTAATTCATATTCATATCATCTAAGCCTTTACGTAGGACTGAGGATCAAATTCATATCCTTTTGGACTGACTTCAAAAGTTTATTCCAAAAGTATGAATTTACTTGGTAATTAATAATCCTCCCACTACGATATTGTACCAGTGTACTAGCTATACATTTAGAATAATGCCTTGTGGTATATCTAATACAACCATCTCATTTCTAAATGTATTTTATAGTTGTCTCTCAACAAGTTCTGACATTTTTCTTCTAGAACAATCTATGATTTGCTTTAAGATTATTCACATAGTCATCATCAAGAACTTTGTAATTGAAGTTTACAAACATCTTGTTTTCTTTATAACTACCAAAATAATCTTATACCATTTCTTTTGGATACTCATCATAAGCACACATTTTTCTATCTTTTGATTTCAACTTGTTAGACTTCCTTTCTTGCACAAGTGCTGGACATTTCAAAAAGTGGAAGTATCATATACTAGGTTTTCACCCAATCCACGATTTGACAAATGTCCTAGGAACAAACTTTTGAAATCAACTTTAGAAAATGTATTGTAATTATTAGAGTATATCTCCAAAAGGAATAAGCAAATAGAATACTTATCACGTGCTTTACTATTTCTAAAAGAGTCTTATTCCTCCTTCATGTATGTATTGACTTAAAGAAGTCATTGAGACCTTATTCCTTTACAATAAACGAGCCCTAGATCATATTATCCTCTAAATAGAATTCATAGACTGAGAATATAACCAAATAATGATTTGAAAAGCCTATCTTTCACCAATCTTGAATACCATTTAGATTAATAAGATCTAGACATTAGTGGCAAAACATACAATGCTAAAGGATGTAAACTTTCTCTTTAAAAAGTAAAATATGTAAATTTCCATCTAGAAGACAATTAAGGACAATGCTTAACTTTACCAAAACAGAAATATTTTCCTTTTGGTCATGCTTTTGAATCTAATTTCCTTTAGACAACTACTAGGACAACTTGCTTGTTCAACTGTTTGGTATTATAATTCATCTTCTTATCACCCTTACCTTTTAGTTCAGGCTAAGAATTTGAATTAAATCATATTGATCCTAGCTTTAGTTTTTAGGATGTCTTCAGTTGCGTAGAACTCACTCATCAATTCAGTTAACATAAAAATAATTTATTTTGAAAACAATCTGAATTGATTAAATAATTCTAACAAGGACTTGTGGATCATATCCATATGAGATTAACATTTAATCTCTACATCCAAGAATTCCAATTAATTAATAAAATTAAAAAAAAAAAATTCATAAAATAATATAGAATTGGAACTCTTTAAGCTTTTCTGAGCACTCAATATGATTGAACCAAACATCTCATTTAGACTTAACATAAAGTCTAAATGTAGTACTAACTCTTGCATCTCATGCTGTAGCACACTTGAGATGGAAGCCAATGTAGCATTTTAGCATTTTAATGGAGACTATGATCAAGTTATAAGCTATCTTCAA
This sequence comes from Lithocarpus polystachyus, assembly GCA_033629205.1. Classification (NCBI taxonomy): domain Eukaryota; kingdom Viridiplantae; phylum Streptophyta; class Magnoliopsida; order Fagales; family Fagaceae; genus Lithocarpus; species Lithocarpus polystachyus. Next base: position 60,985,005 of record CM066165.1, read on the forward strand.
CCAATGCATCGTGCATAGGAAATTATGACAAAGCTGAATCAAAACATATTTATGTACTTCAGCTCCTTTAAGTTCCATGTCCAAAATTATTTCTTAGTTAATATGATAAAATAGTAGCTAGAGAAAAAAATTTATGACAACTTTATTTTGAGACTATGAACATAATTACAAGGACATTATATTTTGCATCCATAATCATATAGTATAGAACCCGAAAAACATACTATACTAGGTGCAACGACAACCTAATCTCGCAATTAATATTCCTCAGCATAGAGTGAATACCAACCACTATGATTAGGCGAGAAATATTCTCTTTACTAATGCTATAATGGTAACTCTTACCAAACAAAAATAATTTGCCGCTTTTCCTTTAGCCTCTAAGTAATAATAGCAAGAACTCAGCATAGAGGATACTATCAAACTTAGTTTAGTGTATACTACTGTCTAGAATCATGTGTAGCCACATTTCATCCCTTTAACAGGCTTATTTTGTAGTACCATGATAAAAACACCCTCCGCATGGAATGCAAAGCTCGAAGCTAAGACAAGGTGTTTGATCAAACCACTATAAACCAGGAAATTCAATCTTGTAGTACCATGAAATAAACATCCTCCGCATGGAACGCAAGGCTCGAGGCCAAGACGAGATGTTTTCCCCACACCACTATGAACCGACAATGGAGGCCGTGAGATCCAACCCTTGTATCTCTCTCCCACTAGAAATTTTAAAACAAGTGGATTGTTATGAAATCATTGTGATTTAATCACAATTTTAACCCTACACATTAAATGTGTTTAATTGTTTAAATTCAATGTGATGTTACTAAGTCACGTCACCATAGTGTGACGAACATTCACGCAATCACAAAGAAGTTTAACCTTGTAATCCGTGAAATAAATACCCTCCGCATGGAATGCAAGACTCGAAGTCAAGACAAGGTATCTATTCACATTACAATAAACTTAACAAAAGGGTTATTTCAGTACTCCCACTCATTATTTGGATTTTTCTTTAAATAATTGTGATCTCATCACAACTAATAACCTTGCACTTATTGAAGACTCTAATCTCATTATAATCACTAACTAAAATGGAAGTCCTAAACTATTTAGGATTCCTTAAACACTAATGAATCAAAAATTAGTTATATAGAACTCTATCCTTAATTTACTACATAAAAGATTCTAATCTCATTAGAAACTATATACTTTTTAATTAGAATTTTAATCTCATTAAAAACCTCTAATTAAAATAAATTAAGGACTTTTAATCATAAAACAATTTAGGACTAAGAGTTCTATTTAACTAACATCTTTGATCTCATAGGTCTTTTAGTTAGATAGTGATTAATAAATGTCCTTAACTTTAAAGGACTATAAAATTAATCACATAGCTTTGTTTTTTGTTTTTTGTTTTTTGTTTTTTGTTTTTTGTTTTTTTTTTTTTTTTTGTTTTTTTTGTTTTTTTTGTTTTTTTTTTTGTTTTTTTTTGTTTTTATCAAAGTTTTAACACTTAGTAAAAATAAGTGAAAATTCAAAATTCAGTTCCTTCGATCGGTCGAAGCTATTACTCGATCGATCGAATTTGCAAAACTGAATTTTTCAGAATTTTCAGGTAACCGTATTTGACATCTTCATTGTTCTTACATCAAAAACACCTTTTGATTTTATCAACGAAGATTTATAGATCAAACATTAAGGTTTTCAAGATCATTATCAAGAACCCTAATAATGCTAGAAACCTTGAAAACATAATCCTAATCTCATTAGAAATAAATTTCATAACCCTAGCATTAATATGTAAAAATATAAAACCAAAACCATATATATTATATTACATATATATATATATATAAATAATATATATAATATAATATAATATACCATACGGATTGTACGGTATATATCATATATAATATACCATACGAATTATATATTACATATTATACATATAAAACAATCATGCCCATGCAAACCAAAAATAACCAAGCGGTGCATGCCTTTCACCGCATGCAAGCCCATGCAATGAAGGATCCAAGTGGTGAAATGAATATCCAAGCCATTGCATGAATGAAGTACCATACGGATTGAAATGCATTTGAAACTATATTATGGTTCATATGATTCAATCCGTATATATAATTCAATCCAAGTGGTGCAATGAATATCAATCCGTATAATATGTTAATCAAACCATGCATATGATTCTAAGGCCAACATTGACCTTCATTCATTAACTTGGTTCACGATGATGCAATAACCGTCCTGTTAGTTATTGTATTTCATTTGTCTTGCATGAACCGTCCTATGCATGATCCGTCCTTTTAATATAACAATCAATCCTTGGCTATTGTAAACAAGACACGGCACTATCCATTGACCAGGGGCTTGGTCGATTCAAACGTAATATATATAAACATGAATACAGATTCAATAATCAATTCATGAATATATAGGATCAATTGGACAGTATTTAATATAGAAATCACACCAAGGATGTATATTCTTTTGGTTTGAACCCGATATCATCAAGAAACCATTTTTCTTTTATTCTAAAATTCAATCACATGTTATACAATTATGATATGAAAACCTGGCTCTGATACCAATTGTAGGAAAAACTGGTTTCGTATCTCATACAAAACACACAGCGGAAGCAACAAGCATAGATCTATTTCATTCATGATTGAGAACATGCTCTGTAAATTTCAGAATTTAAGAACGAAATAGCGTACCTTGGTGTGGTGAAATTCAAAACAAAAGATTAGAAGTACTCGAGAACACTTTTAATCTTCACTCCAATTTCACTTTATGCCCAAGAAGTGTGGTCTCTCAATCAGTTTTTAAGGGAGAATAATTGAGTGGCTTCACTCGCACATACACACTACTTCACAATGATGTTACTTTTTTTCTTATAAAAAATTCTGTATGTTTCTCATTTTATAACTAACTGATTATCTAATTGGGCCGGCCTATTGGGCCTTTTCAATTGGGTTTTAGTGTGTGGCTTGGAGTGGGACCAAAAGGGACCAATAAGACACTAGCTCCAATGGGTCTTGAGCTTTTCTATCAACTCTTGACATACCAAAATTACCATTAATTTTATTTAATACCACTATATAAATATAATTGCACTCTAGGTCTTATTAATAAATTATATCCCAAGACTTTATTATACATGCAACCCCTTCATAAAATATTCGTAGTAATACAAAGTCATGAATGTAGACTGTCACTTTGAAAATTACTATATCTTAATCCTTGAATACCCGGTTTAATCCTTTAAGTTATTCATCATATATTTATGAAATCTAATTTCATAAATATATACTTTAGTATATCCTTACTAAAGTGGTTAGGCCTAACACTCTGAATAACCAAACCCATTAAACTTATTTCAAGAGAATATTTTATATATCCGTTAAGAGATTATGAATTCCATCTTAAGAATATATGTTCCATTAACACTAAATGTGGCTGCCCAACATACTGAGATTTTGATCGTAACTTTAGATTTCACTCCTGATATATCAAAGCAATCTACACCTCATGATCAGGTCCATTATTCTCTCAGGATTAAGAGTTCATGCAAATCGAAGTCGTGAGATTTATTATTCATTTGACAGTCGTTAGGAGAATAGTAAATCTCATAGCGGTCCAGTTTAATATATCTTAACTCTTAAAACATATCAACATACCAATTAGAAATTTCCATTTCCATGATTAAGACAAATCATCTTAGTTGATATGTTATAGTCTTCGCAGATGAAACGCCCAATTTCATCATTGACTATAAACTACATTCTGAGTTTACAAAGAACTTGCAATTTATATCTTCTGTGACTTTTCACATAAATCGCATATTATGCATCTCATGGACTAAAATAATGTCTCATTAGTTTATTTATAGATAGTCTCATATAATTATATAATTTAATTATTTATTACATGCTAATAAATTGGATTTTTAGGGCATAAACCCCAACATGCAGTTTCCGAGTAGCATGAATCACTGTTAAAGCAGCCTTCTCCAGGGGGAGATAATGCATCTCTGCCTCCACAAGGGTTTTGCTAACACAATAGATTGATTTTTGAATATCCTACTCTAATTAGATTAGTACAGCACTTACCGTGTAGTCCGTCATAGCTAGATACATGTACAATGTTTCTCCTATTACCGATCGGGATAAGATTGGGGCTTGGGCTAAGTACAACTTTAGCTCATGAAAAGCCCTTTGGAACTCATCTGTCCATCGAAAATCCTTCCACTTCTTTAACAAGTGGAAGAAGGGTCTACACTAATCTTTAGACCTAGAGATGAAATGATTAAGAGTTGCTGTCATTCCGTAAGGTGCTGGACCTCCTTTGGATTCCTTGGGGTTTTAGGTTTTGCAATGCTATGATTTGGTCCAGGTTTACTTAAATACCCCGGTTTGTGACCAAATATCCTAGGAATTTCCCTGAACTTACCCCGAAGGTGCATTTAGAGGCATTCACCTTTAGGCGATGCTTCCAAAGAGTTTCAAATGTTTACTTGAGATTTGAAATATGCTCTTCTATAGCTTTACTTTTCACCATCATATCGTCTATATAGGCCTCCATATTCCTCCCTAATTATCCCTTGAACATTTTGGTAACCATCCTTTGATATGTCGACCCCGCATTCTTCAATCTGAACGGCATGACCCTATAGTGATAGTTACCTATGGGGGTGATGAATGAGGTTTTCTCTTGGTCCTTGGGAGCTAGGGCTATCTGATGGTAATCCTAGAAGGCGTTGTGAAAACTCATTCTTGGATGTCCAAAGGTAGCATCGACAAGCTGATCAATTTTGGGTACCGGAAAGGGATCTTTTGGATAGGCTTTGTTTAGATCCATAAAATCCACACACACTCGCCACTTTTTGTTTTTCCTTTTCACTACCACCGTGTTAGCTAGCTACTCGGGGTAGAAAACCTCCTTGATAGCCCCATCCTCCTTTTGTTTGTTTACCTTTTCTTTTACTGCATTAGCGTGGATATCCAAGGACTTGTGAGGCTTTTGCTTCCTTGGTGGGTGGTTGGGATCCACATTAAGCCGATGGCATATAAATTCTTTTACTCACCTACTCTTTGCTGATGATTCCCTCTTATTCTTCAAAAAAAGACACCAAGTCTCTCCTCAATTTACAGAATACCTTCCAATGGTATTGTTCCCTATTAGGGCAAAGCATTAATCTTACCAAATCAGATCTTTTTTGTTCTCCAACATGCCTAGTGAAGAACAAAGTACCTTGGCCATACTAGTTCAAGTAAACTTGGTCCAAACCCCTATCATATTTAGGTCTTGATTTCAAGCTAAGAGGGAAACGGGTTGCTAACTTTAAGTTTTTAGAGGATAAACTGCTTTCAAAGCTCCAAGGTTAGAAAGCAAGGCTAATTTCCCAAGCAGGAAGGGGCACTCTTATCAAATCTGTCCTCCAATCTATCCCTATGTACACCTTCTCCTACTTCAAAGCTCCTGATACTACTTGCAGGAATCTAGACTCTATTGTTAGGAATTTCTGGTGGGGACATGACCAAGGAGTTAAAAAAATGCATATGGTTCATTGGGACAAGCTGTGCCAAAATAGAAAGGAAGGTGGTATTGGTTTTTGGAAATTCAACCTTATGAACCAGGCAATGCTTGCAAAACAATTTTGGAGGATTAGTCATAACCCTCAATTCCTAATGGCTAGAACCTTCAAAGCCAAGTACTTCCCAAGATCCTCCATCCATGAATGTGTTACTAAGCCTTGCCACTCTTGGTTTTGGAGGAGCATAGTTAAGCAGGATGATAGAAAACTAAAAGAAGGAAGATGGTGGGTGGGGAGTGGATGGGATATACTACTTTAACACCCTCTTTGGTTTCAATGCCCTACCCAAAACCTCCTAAATCCTAATCTGGTTTTCTGGTATTGTTTCTGATCTCATTGATCACACTGTTGGAATATGGAAAGCTGACTTGGTTAGATCTGTTTACATTGGTCCTCAATATTCTGATATCCTAAGTATTCCTCTATTGAAGACTGGGGCTGTAGCAGACAAAATTCTTTGGAAACACTCTTCACCTGGGGAGTTTGTAGTAAAAAATGCATATAAAATGCTCCTTAAGGATGAGGCTTTGAAGTCCCCTGGTCACCTCAGACCTCCCCTGATTCCTTATGAGGTATGGAACCTCACCTGGAAGGTGAAAGTCCCATACAAAGTCAACTTGTTTATATGACAAATTTTGTAGGACAGCATTCCCACTTTCCTTGCTTTAAAAAATAGAGGAATAGGCACAAATAGCACTTCCCCTTTGTGTAATGAAGATGACGAGTCCACATCTCATATATTCCTCCATTGCACCTTTGCCAGAGCTTGCTGGCATGGCTCTGCCCTGGCAGTCCATACCTCTGAATTAGGTAGTTTAAGTGTGCAAACTTGGATTAGTGACATCCTTTTAAACTTCAAATAGATGGATCAAGGAAAGATAGAGTACCTGCAATACATATTCTCTCTTCTTTGGACAATCTAGAATCACAGGAACATGGTGATACATGATGACAAAACTCCTAACCCAATTGAAGTCATTCTAACTGCCCAAACTTTGTCTTGCAGGTACAGGGATGCTTTTAACATGTATGAAAGCCATGATAGTCAATGAAGGAAAAAACACTTAACTTGCCAGAACATTGGAGGAGCCTAGGACTTGATTATTAAAATAGCTGGAGCCAAGAAGAGGAGACCTAAGAGAACTGCATATGCCTATGAAGCAAAAAATCTGCAAGGGACTGTCATGTTTTCAGGCAGTGTTAGCTGTTGAGCACCTACATCTACTGCAGCAACTAAGGAAGCTTTAGTGGAGGCTGTTGTTAAGGTCAAAAATCTTGGTTTCTGCAGAATTTTGTTTTTGTGCTGTAGTAATAGAATAGTCCAAGTCTGTAACCAGAATTGTAATCCTAGTTGGAAGGAAAAAACAATGATTTATGATATCTAAATCTGCAGCAATAGGGTGTGTGTTGCAAAGCCCTTTTTGTTCCCAGGGCTATACTAGGCACTGTTTGCAATTATGCCAAGAGTGCTACTAAAGTACCTGGTTCTTGTAGCTGGATGCATCCAGCCTTGGTGTAGGTCTTGTATCCTTCTTTCATTTGTATAAAAAAAAAGTTATTTTTTTAATTTTTTTTTGAAGTTGGTAACTAATTAATCATTATAAGTTTTTTTTTTCTACAATATTTTCAGCAAAAAAATCAATTAGTTTATTTTATTTAAAAAAAAACATATAATGCTACAATACTTTAATAGAACATCATCTTTTATTTTGAAAAGTCATTTATTTTGGCTATGGATTGTTAAAGAATAGGTCTAAAAATCCATAATTTATGCCAATTTTATTGATATACTTCAGTTTCATTTTTCACACTTTTAAATTAATACTTCTCATACATGTCTATAATTTCAAATATATGTTTTTAACTCTATTATGACCAAATTATCTTGACATGCACTTTGTCATTGGATATTTAAAAATCTTTGTTTGTTGCGTTATTAAAGTGAGAAGACTACCTTAATAATTCATCTTCCAATTCATTTGTATTGTTGTATACCTCAATTACTTTCTTGAGGCCATTGTATTTGATTGCTTGTATTTGAATAGTGTTAAAAAAAAATTATATGTGAATGGTGGTATCCAAAAACATTGGCCAAAATGGCTAAATTCTATCTTTCGCTGAAATATTTAGCAATCTACCACTGTTTGCGAAATATTTAGAAATCTATCACCTTTTTAAAACTTGAGTTTTGACATGTAACTTATGGGGGTCTAAATAAAGTTTAGTTTGTCCATGGTAGTCATTCATGACTAGTGTTAGGATTAGTACCCTTATATCCTATTGTATGATACTATGTATGATATTAAGTATGACATTATGTATGACTTAATGTTGTAATTAATAAAGTTCTTTTATTATTATCTAAAATAATGGTAACATGAATGTTCGGACATTATCATATAGTCCATGAGATGCATAGTATGTGAATTATGTGAAAAGTCATAGAAGATATAAATCACAAGTTCTTTGTGAACTCAGAAACTTAGTTCGTAGTCGGTGATGAAATTAGCCGTTTCATCTGCGAAGACTATAACATATCAACTAAGATGATTTGTCTTGATCATGAAAGTGGAGACTTTTAGTTGATATGTTGATATGTTTTAAGAGTTAAGACATATTGAACTGGACCGCTGTGAGATTTATTATTCTTCTAACGACTGTCAAATGAATAATAAATCTCACGAATTTTATTTACATAGACTCTTAATCTTGAGAGAATAATAGACCTGATCATGAAGTGTCTGTTGCTTTGATATATCAGGAGTGAGATTTAAAGTAACGGTTAAAACCTCAGTATGTTGGGCAGCCACATTTAGTGTTGATGAAACGTATATTCTCAAGATGGAATTCATAGTCTCTTAACGGAGATATAAAATATTCCATTGAGATAAGTTTAATGGGTTCAGTTATTTAGAGAGTTAGACCTAACCACTTTGGTAAGAAATTACTAAAGTATATATTTAGAAATTGGATTTCATAAATATATGATGAATAACTTTAAAAGGATTAAACCGGGTACTCAAGGATTAAGATGTAGTACTTCACAAAGTGGCAGTCTATATTCATGATTTTATATTACTACGAATATTTTATGAAGGGGTTGCATGTATAATAAAGTCTTGGGATATAATTTATTAATAAGGCCTAGAGTGCAATTATATTTATATAGTGGAATTAAATATAACTAATGGTAACTTTGGACTTGTCAAGAGTTGACAGAAAAGCCCAAGGCCCATTGGAGCTAGTGTCTTATTTGTTCCCTTTTAGTCCCACTCCAAGCCACATACTAAAGCCCAATTAGAAAGGCACAAAAGGCTAGCCCAATTAGATAATCAGTTATAAGGAGAGAAACATACAGAATTTAGTAAGTTACATGAAATGGTATGTGTGTGAGTGTTGGACACTCTTTCATTCTCCCTTGGACGTTCACATATAACTGATTGAGAGACCACACTTTTTGGGTGTTAGTGGAATTAGATTGAAGATTAAAAGTGTTCCCAAGTACTTCTAATCTTTGGTTTTGAAATTCACCACACCAAGGTACACTCTCTTATTCTTGAATTCTGAAATTTACATAGTACGTATTATCAATTGCGAAAGAAGTAGATCCGTTAATTTTCCGCTGCGTATGTTCTATATGCGATACAAACATGTATTTTTCCAACAACTAGATCATGTCCAGAACATTTTAAAAGGAAGGAAACCCAACAGAAGCACCACAAACATGAACAGGGTTTGTCCATGAATATCATGATCGTCCAAATCAGGATGGTCGTCCATGGCATACCAGGGCATGGATGACCAAACAACACTTAGCCAATTTCAAAGGAGCTTGTTACAGGTTCTATGCAATTAGACCACGATCTACCATTCCAGAACATAGGGAGGATTCCCCAAAATCTGCTCCATTTTCTTCTGTAAGGTTGAATTTATTCAATCATTTTGTTGGCTTTATTCCGTGCCAAATTTTCTTGTAATTCAGCATTTAGAAACCCTGTATTTAGGTGGGAATCGTGTAAGGGTAGTGTGTGCAAGAGTGTGAAGAAAAGCTTAAGAGTGTGCACTCAAGAAGAGCCTTGCGATTGGATTTTGCGACTGGCTCGTGACTGGCGAGTTACCAAAAGGTGGCACACGTGTGAAGCATGTAGGGGAGCTGAAGGGTCGCGCCAGCTATTGCACTACAAGACAAAACTTCTAGTCTGGCCAGGCAGTTACCTTGTGACTCGTTCTAGTCGCGAGCTCGAGTCTCCAGAATACCCTGTTTGGTTGTAATTGACTCTTCGCATTCGTCATATACCCTACTATAAATACCCCTTATACCCACGAAATGTTAAGAGCCTCTAGAGAGAATTTTGAGAGAGAAACCCTAAAGAAAAACAAGATTGACTAATCCACAATCTTCATCCTTGATTCTCTAAATTCCTCTACTCTTATCCTCTCCATTGACATATCTTTGAAAGGTACATTTAGCCAAATTCTTATCTCACCATACCCATATCTGTGAAAAGGTATTTGGGTATTTGGGAAGCAGTTCAGAAGGGACCAATTCATTTTGGTTGATGCAATGGGCGATTGCGGGATCCGGTAAGCTAGAGAAGCCAAGGTTTGGCGTAATCCTGTTGGAGCAAGAAGTTTGGAGGGCTTAGGTGCACTGGGTAGATTTGGCTTGGAGGGTCTTCTGCTATTCGTGTATTCCAACTTTATTCTCTAGTGGATTATTGACTGCTTGGAGGGCGGCGGAGAGGTTTTTCGTTGAGTGCTTCGGTTTTCTCTTCGATAACACATCGCTGTGTTGTCTTTGTGTTTGTATCTCTCTTCCCTTACTCTTTACCTTTTAATTATTTCTGTGTGAAGGAAAATTACATGTTTGTATCGCATACAAAACATACGCAGCGGAAAACAAACGGATCTACTTCTTTCGCAATAGATAACATGCATTATGTAAGTTTCAGAATATAAGAACAAGAGAGTGTACATTGGTGTGGTGAAATTTAAAACCAAAGTGAAGAACTTCTTAAGAATACTTTCAATCTTCACTCCAATTCCACTTGATGCTCAAGATGTGTGGTCTCTTAATCAGTTCTATGTGTTTGTTCTAGAGAGAATATGAAGGAGACTCTCTTTCACATGATAATGAACATACAAACCATTTCATTCTAATATAAAATTCTGTATGTTTTTCTCCACATAACTGATTATCTAATTGGGCCAGCCTTTTGGGCCTTTCCAATTGGGCTTTAGTGTGTGGCTTGGAGTGGGACCAAAAGGGAACAAATAAGACACTAGCTCCAATGGTCCTTGGGCTTTTCTGTCAACTCTTGATAAGTCCAAAGTTACCATTAATTATATTTAATACCACTATATAAATATAATTGCATTCTAGGCCTCATCATTTATAAATTATATCCCAAGACTCTATCATACATGCAACCCCTTCATAAAATATTGGTAGTAATACAAAGTCATAAATATAGATTGCTACTTTGTAAATTACTACATCTTAATCCTTGAGTACCCGGTTTAATCCTTTTAAGTTATTCATCATATATTTATGAAATCTAATTTCATAAATATATACTTTAGTCTTACTAAAGTGGTTAGGCCTAACTCTCTAAATAACTGAACCCATTAAACTTATCTGAAGGGAATATTTTATATCTTCGTTAAGAGACTATGAATTCCATCTTGAGAATATATGTTCCATCAACACTAAATGTGGCTGCCCAACATATTGAGGTTTTGACCGTTACCTTAGATCTCACTCCTGATATATCAAAGCAACCTAAATTTTATGATCAGGTCCATTATTCTTTCAGGATTAAAAGCTTATGTGAATACAAGTCGTGAAATTTATTATTCAATTAACAGTCGTTAGGAGAATAATAAATCTCACAGCGGCCCAGTTCAATATGTCTTAACTCTTAAAACATATCAACATATCAACTAGAAGTCACCACTTCCATGATCAAGACAAATCATCGTAGTTAATATGTTATAGTCTTCGCAGATGAAATGCGAATTTCATCACCGACTACGAACCAAAATTCTGAGTTTACAAAGAACTTGTGATCTATATCTTCTGTGACTAAATCACATAAATCACATACTATGCATCTCATGGACTATTTGATAATGTTTGAATATTCATGTTACCATTATTTTAGACAAGAACAAAACAACTTTATTAATCATAATATTAAGTCATACATCATTTAAAACATAATGTCATACATAATATCAAACATGGCAAATTACAATAGGATTTAAGGGCACTAATCCCAACATTGTGTTGGTTATTAACTATGGTTAAGAGTGTGTTGCTAATTTGGTTATAGTTTACATTTCATTTTCCACACATATATTTTTTGATTGTAAGCCTGAGTTGGTATTTTTAATTTGGGGGTCTAAACGTTCATAGGTGTTTCACACCCTATTTGAACTTTCGCCTCCATTAACTTCACACATCACCCATGATGATAATGGATCCGAACAAGTAGACCCACTCCTAACTCTCTATAAAAGGATCAAGTCTCATTCAACTAAGGTAAGTTCTACAACTCATTAATTCACCATCCTTGTGTTCTAGAGAGGAAACTGGCTTAACTGTCGGAGGGTCCTTGGCCGGTTCACACCGGTCACCCTTGGCAATCTTTTTTCTCTTTAGGTCATCAAGCCATCACTGCAGCCTGGAGCATTTAGCTACTGATTCTTGTACATCATCAGTTGGCACCGTCTGTGGGAAAGTAAGCAAAGTTTCTAAGTGTTAACTGCCATACTTTCCAAGAAAAAAAGGCTGCATGGTTCGGACTAGGTTGATGGCCACCAGTCTAGAACACCAGGAGAGTGGAAATGCCTCTAGTCATCCAAATCATGCACTAGCATTACCACCACTATTCGTCCAGCAACAGCTACAATCCATGGCAGCTACAATGGTGGACTTGATGCAACAAAACTAGGAGTTAACTAGAGAAGTCAATTGACAACGTCGACAGCGATGCGACGAGGAACATAGGCAAAATTTAGAGAATGGAGGGGTGGAGAATGGTGTTGAAGGAGGAGATCAGTCCAGAGGTACTGTCACTCGGAGGGTGCCACACTTGGAGAGAGAATTGGACCAGATGAAGAAAGCCATGGAGGAGATAAGGGACTCTATGAGGAGAGCTAAACATGTGGATGATCTCATCCACAGAACTGATTCTCCCTTCGTCGCGTCCATTATGAGTCATCCTCTACCCTCCAAGTTCAAAATGCCTACCTTTGACTTATATGATAGAATGCGAGACCCTTGTGATCATATTGCCATGTTCAAGATGACTATGCATCTCCAAGGCATTCTAGATGAAATCATGTGCAGAGCCTTTCCTACCATGTTGAAAGACCCAGCCAGGGTGTGGTTTGGCAAGCTACCACCAAACACCATAACTTCATTCTAGGTGTTAAGTAATTTGTTCATAAACAACTTCGTTGGAGGCCAAAGGCATAAGCGTTCCTTGTCCAGTTTATTGAACATTGAGCAAGGAGAAAACGAGAGTCTTTAGACTTTCATCAGTCATTTTAATAGGGAAGCCCTGTTGGTAGATGAGATGGAAGATAAGATCCACTTAGCAAGCTTCTACAATGGAGTTACTTCGGATTTGTTCATCCACAAATTGTATGACCAAGAGCCACAGACAATGGCCGAGTTGATACACTCAGCTCAAAGTTTCATGAATGCTGAGGATGCGATTATTGCCAAGAAAAAGAAGAAGGCTGAACGAGCGGAAGCTAGTTATGTTCACCATTCAGAGCAAGGCCTTCGTTCAAAGAAGGCCAAGATAAGGGAGAAAAGAGATTGAGACGGCAGGAAGGCAGGATCATCTTCAAGATGATATTCCAACTACACTTCCTTGAATACTTCACTTGACCAAGTGTTGATGCAAATCAAAGACGGCTAGTCCTTGAAATGGCTAGAAAAGATGAAAGGAGATCCCAGCAAATAGAATAAAAGTAAGTACTATCACTTCTACCGAGATCACGAATATGACACGGATGAGTGTTACAACTTGAAGTAGCAAATTGAAGTTCTCATTAAGCAGGGAAAATTGAAAAATTTCCTTGGATAGGACCACAAGGACGAAAGGGAACCGTTGAAAGGTAAAGCAAAAGAACCAGTGTGTCAGCCATTAGGAGAAATAAAGGTCATTGTGGGAGGAATGTCAACTGAAAGTTCATCCAAAGCCAAGATGACCTACTTATGGGTAGTTCAGAATGTTCAATTCATTGCCTGCCCACCAAGGACTTCTAGAGTGGACGAGCTTGCCATTACTTCCACGGACGAAGATGCGAGGCAACTACATCATCCTTATGACGATGCAATTGTTATCACTTTGACGATTGCAAATTACACAAGTAGAAGAGTGTTAGTAGATAATGGGAGTTTAGTGGATATCCTTTACTATTCGGCCTTCCAACAAATGATGATTAACAATGAATTACTTTGTCTAGCGAATGTGCCGTTGTCTAGTGTAGTGGTCGGTTCTTACCCACGACAAATCAATAAGGAAGTAAACTTCCTTGTTGTAGAGTATTCATCCTCATATAATGCCATCATAGGACGGCTAACTTTGAACAGTTGGAAGGCTGCAACGTCCACATATCACTTGTTCGTTAAATTCCCAACAGACTATGGCATTGAAGAAGCACAAGAAGACCAGCTAGCGGCTAGAGAGTGTTATTTAGCTATGTTAACAATGGATGAGTAGATGCAAATGATGAACATTGAAGAAAGAAGAATAGTTGCTGAACCGATTGAAGTATTGGAAGATGTTTACCTAGATGAATCTAACCTGAAGAAGTTTACTAGAATCGAAACAAGCATGGAAGAGAAGACGAAGCAAGATCTCATCCAATTCCTCAAGAAGAGCACTAATGTTTTTGCTTGGAGCCACAAAGACATGCTTGGGATTGACCCAAGTGATTACTTATCGTCTAAATGTGTCCCCGTCTTATAAGCTCATTCGTCAGAAAAGGAGAGTGTTCGCCCCAGAACTAGACAATGTCATCAAAGAAGAAGTCCAGAAGAGCAGAGTTCATCCGCAAAGTCTACTACCCTGATTGGCTAGATAACGTAGTGATGGTCAAAAAAGCTAACGGCAAATGGAGGATATGTGTGGACTTTATGAATTTGAACAAGGATAGTTATCCCCTTCCACACATTGACCAGTTGGTAGACTCAATAGTTAGACTCCAATAGCTGAGCTTCATGGATGCATTCTTGGGGTACAATTAGATCAAGATGGACGAGGCAAACCAAGAGAAAACCTCCTTCATCACAAGCCAAGGTTTGTTCTACTACAAAGTAATGCCTTTTGGTTTGAAAAATGCAGGGGCCACTTTCCAAAGGCTAGTTAACCACATGTTTCATCGACAAATTGGGCGAAATGTTGAAGTGTATGTGGATGACATGCTTGTCAAAAGTGCGAAGGAGACGCAGCACTTAGATGATCTCCAGGAGACTTTTGACATGCTTAGACGATACAACATGAAGTTGAACTCGAGCAAATGTGCCTTCGGAGTTTCATCAGGAAAGTTCCTTGGTTTTTTGGTTTCACAGAGGGAAATTGAAGCAAATCCTGACAAAATCCAAGCGATATTGAGCATGTAGCCCCCAAAGAATGTCAAAGAAGTCCAAAGCCTCATTGGACGAGTAGTAGCCCTCAAAAGGTTCATCTCAAAAGTTACTAACAAGTGTTTACCATTTTTCAGAGTGTTAAGGAATGCATTTGAATGGATGGATGAGTGTCAACAAGATTTGAAGACCTTAAGGCTTATCTCACTTCAGCTCCGTTGTTGAGCCCATCCAAATCAGGTGAAGAGTTATATCTGTACCTAACGGTGTCCCCTTATGCAGTGAGCTCAGCCTTAATTAAGGAAGAAGGAAAGGTGCAAAAGCCCATCTACTACACCAGCAAGGCCTTAAGAGGAGCTGAAGGATGGTACCCACCAATAGAAAAGTTAGCCTTCTCATTGTTAACAACAGCAAGAAAACTTAGGCCTTATTTCCAAGCTCACATCAGTAATGTCCTAACATATCATCCACTTAAGAAGGCTATGAATAAGTTGGAAGCAACTAGACGATTGATCCAATGGGTAGTGGAACTCAGTGAATTTGACCTAAGATATCACCCTAGAGAAGCAATAAAACCCCAAGCACTCGCGGACTTTATCACAGAATTCACTTTTGTCCATGATTAGCAGAGTAGAGACTAGGGGGTAAAATAGTGGATAGTCCACGTGGATGGTTCATGTACTCAATACACAGGAGGAGTTGTTATAATCTTGCAATCACCAGAAGGAGATCGTCTAGAGTACGTGATATGTCTAAAATTCTATACGACCAACAACGAAGCTGAGTATGAAGCCCTCCTCCAAGGCTTGGAGTCAATTCTTGTCTAGGGAGATTCGTAGCTGATTATAGCCAAGTAAATGGAACATGTGAAGCCAAGGAAGAACGAATGAAGAGGTATTTGGGCAAAGTCAAGCAGTGCATCAAGGGCTTCACAACGGCTCAGTTTCACCAGATCCCAAGGGAAGAAAACATGGAAACTGACATCCTAGCCAAAACAGCATCTTCAGATGAGTTGGTTGATGACTAGATTAAAGTCTAGTACACCCCTAGTATAGACATTCCAGAGGTACATGATATAGACAGAGAAGCTAACTGGACCACTCCCATCATGTATTATATCAAGGACGGATTCCTTCCCAAAGATAGAGACTGCAAGGAAGCTAAGGGTAAGAGCAGCAAAATTTGTCCTCCTAGACGAGGTATTGTATAAAAAGGGTTTCTCTTAGCCCTACTTAAGATATTTGACTCCGGACGAGTCCCATTATGTTATGAAGGACATCCATGGAGGAGCATGTGAAAATCAATTAGGAGCAAGGTCCCTCGTCCACAAATTGTCCGTGCAGGATATTACTGCCCGTCCATGCAAGCAGATGCCGAAGCGTATGTTAGAGCATGTGACAAGTTTTAGTGTTATAGCAATGTACCTAGACGACTATCAGAATATCTTACTCCAATGGTGGCCCCTTGGCCGTTTGCCCAGTAGGGACTTGACATCCTTGATCCCTCTTCCATAGGGACAAGACAAATGAAATTCTTGGTGGTAGGATTGATTATTTTACTAAGTGGGTGGAAGTAGAGCCATTAGAAAAGATTTCCGAGCAAAACATTAGAAACTCCATTTGGAAGAAAATTATCTGTTGTTTTGGAATCCCTAGGCTACTCGTCTCAGAAAATGGGCCCTAGTTTTATAATACACCTTTCAGAGAGTTTTGCGAGCAGTTAGGAATTAGGAATTACTACTCCTCACCTTTCCACTCACAAGCTAATGGACAGGCAGAAGTTGTAAATTGATCCTTGTTGAAGATCATTAAGACTCGGCTTGAGGAGGTAAAGGGGATATGGATAGGCGGATTACCCAGCGTCCTTTGGGCATACAGGACGACAGTGAGGACTCCTACTAGAGAGACTCCTTTTTAGCTAGCATATGAAAGTGATGCAGTGATACTTGTGGAGGTTGGCTTGACTAGCTACAGAGTGGCCCACTATAAGGATGAGGAAAATGTGAAATAGCTTCGTCTAAGCCTCAATCTCATTGATGAGGTAAGGGTGGACGTAGAATAGAGGGTGGCACGCTACAAGAACCTGATGACTAACCACCACTATGCGTTTGTCAAATCGAGGTAGTTCAACATTGGAGACCTCGTCCTGAGAAGGGTGTCCCTGGCTACAAAGGACCCCGCTCATGGAAAATTAGGGCTTAACTGGGAAGGACCATGCAAAGTCATCAACTACAAAAGATGAGGATTATAGTATCTGGAAGCCTTGGATGGACGAAGGCTGGAGCATCCATGGAACGTGGAACACTTGAGGAAGTACTATCAATGAAGACTCGTCAAGGAGGTCTGCATGGATGACCTTAAAGACTACTGGTTCCCACTAGTAATCTATTTATGTTATCTTTTAGCACTTATGTTTTTTAACAACATTTTATGTTTTCTAGCATTTGAATTCCCTAAAAAGCACTAGCTACTTGCATGTGCAATGTTTATGGTCGATGACGTGAGCAAAGTCTGTTTGTATATAAGGTAATTTGAATTCTCTAAAGAGAACTAGTTACTGGCATGAGCCATGTCTGTGGATGATGTTATGTAAGTTCTTCACTGTATATAAAGCAGTTTGGATTAACTCAAGTGTTGATGATTCTCTATAAAGCTATGGATGTGTAAAATTTCTGGACGCAGAGACGTATCGTCCCAAGCCATCCTTAGACGAGGAAAAGGCAAACTATTACATGATAAAAAGAAAAAACCTTAAGTTAAATATAAAAGTACAAAGAAGGAACAAACACCTCCCCGTACAATTGTCGATAAATTGTAGACGAAGAAAGACATGCATGCAACAAATAGATGAAATCTAAGGACAATAAATAGCCAAAACCCTTGAATAGTCCAAACCATGGACGAGAAAACATTCAGCCATTCCAAAATTCCTAAGAAAAGTCCAAGTTATGGACGAGGAAACACTTAACCATTTCAAAGTGAAGTCCAAACCATGGACGAGAAAACACTTGGATATTAAAATTGGCACCAAAAAGGAATGAAAGCAAACGTTCAAACATGGACGAAAATATATTTATAAATAAACTTAAGGGTAGACGACCATCGTCCAAAACCCTTTAAAGTGATAAGCCTAAGAAGGCAAGTGTATGAATCCTCCATCCTTATACATGGACGAGGTGAATGTAAAGAAAACTTAAAAAAATGGTCCAAAATAATGGACCCCCAAATAAAAAATAAATAAAAAACAACAAACAAATTTTTGCTTACAAGATAAATTACTTCGATAAACCACTAGGGGAAACGCCTCTAGACTTTGAATCGTCCTTCGTTGGGAGAGGAGTAGAGGCATCGTCCTCAGTGTTTATGTCCTTTGAGCTAGTCTAAAGTAAAGAACTTTCAATGGCGATGGGAAGCTTGATGGAGTCAAAATCAACCCCATGAAAGGCTTCAGTGGCATCCATACAGAAGTCCTCAAAGCCTGCGGCATAATTCTTGTCTAAAAGATCGGTGAACACACTGGACACCTTGAATTCTCTGATGGCTTCGTCCTTAGCCTTGCTCAGAGAGGAAGTGAGCTCGTTGCTTCTCTTTTGGAGATGATCTAGACGGGTATCATTCTCGATGATATTTGCCTTTAGCTCCTTAACCAGATTTTTCAACTCCTTTATCTCGTCCTCCAGCATGACTTTCTCCCCAACTTTATGACTAGACTCCTTCTCCATGTCACGAACTTTCATCTCTAGCTTGATCCTCTCTTTGTCCAACTTAGTGGCTTGCCTAGACACCACCATGAACTTGTACATGGCTTGCATTAAGAAATATAGATGTAAGACAAAAGGATGAATAAATTTCAATTTTTCATGTGGCTAAGGACGAAGGAAAATACCTTGAAGAGATCATGAACTATAGATCATTCAAACTCCTTCACAGACATGTTATAGTAGATGGAGATGTCCTTGTCAGTCACTGCCTGCTGGAACCTGTCCCAGGCAAGAACCTTACTCTTTAAGAGAGTCAACGGGCTACTTTCAAGAGGTGCATTAATAGAAGGAAGGGACAGACTCGCATTGGGGAGAGGAGTTTTTGCCATCGACGGCTGCTTATACACAGCAGGAGGAATGGAGGGGTTAGTCTCAATGACCGAGAGCTTGGAAGAACCATGTTTAGGATTTTTATTGCCTCGATGGCGGGGAAGACTTCCAGTATCAAGCATCCTAGATAAAGTCTTCCTCTTCCCTAAAGCTACTGGACAAGACTGGGTAAGGATGTCTTCCTCTACTTAGACGACTTCGTCATTTGCCAGGCCTTTCCCCTTATTCTCCTTCATAGTTGCCATTCCTATACAAAAGAAAGAGGATCGTCGGAGTCTAGACGAACTAAATGAGTAGGAACAAGCAAAAGTGCAAGAAAATAAATAACTTACGTTGACGAGTAGTAAGCTCGTGGGCTAATGCTTCCTCTATAGGAACAGACCAAAGTCCCTAGTGGATAGGCGATGGAGCGTTACTAGGGAGTAAAAAGCTCTGTCAAAAAAAGAGCGTGCTTGCTGTACGCGATTCAAATAAAACTTATTCAGCGAAGAATGAGCTACAATTGAAAAGAAAAAAATAAAGAGTTAGACGAAGATAATATGATAATAAAGAAACGTATCCCTATCTACCTTAATGGCGTTTTTAGCCCAATACCCAGAGAAGAAGAAGATCTCTATCTTCCACCTCCTATCAAACGAGGGAAGAGACTTAATTAACCTATAACTAGAGCCCCTAGTTGAAAATTGGTAAAAACCAACGGATTAACTTATCTTGGAAGGCTTATAACAATACAGGAACTCGTCTACAGTAAGAGGATGGTTCGTGTTGAAAGACTTTCTCCATAGTACTTGCATAGACACTATGGTTCTCTGTGCATTGGGGTTTAACTAATTTGGCCCTATACCTAACCCATGGAGGAGTTCTCTGGCAAAGGCATTCAAAGGTAACCTAAGTCCCTATAGAAGTTAAGCCTCGTATATACCAACCCTAGGAGAATTGGGAGTACACCATTCTCCAGGGGTAGCATGACGAGGGTTAACCTCGTCAGGAATTTTGTATTTATCTTTGAGCATGATAAGTCCTTTTTTGTCGACTCTCGATGGAATATTCATAGCACAATTATATATGATGTCCACCTCTGTTAGAATATGTGCCCTTAAATCCTATTGTATGATGCTATGTATGATATTATGTATGACATTATGTGAGAAATGATGTATGACTTAATATTGTGTTTAATAAAGTTTTTTTATTCTTATCTAAAATAATGGTAACATGAATATTCGGACATTATCAAATAGTCCATGAGATGCATAGTATGTGATTTATGTGATTTAGTCACAGAAGATATAGATCACAAGTTCTTTGTAAACTCAGAATTTTGGTTCGTAGTCGGTGATGAAATTGGGCATTTCATCTGCGAAGACTATAACATATTAACTATGATGATTTGTCTTGATCATGGAAGTGGTGACTTCTAGTTAATATGTTGATATGTTTTAAGAGTTAAGACATATTGAGCTGGACCGCTGTGAGATTTATTATTCTCCTAACGACTGTCAATTGAATAATAAATCTCACGACTTGTATTCACATGAACTCTTAATCCTGAGAGAATAATGGATCTGATCATGAAATGTAGGTTGCTTTGATATATCAGGAGTGAGATCTAAAGTAACGGTCAAAACCTCAGTATGTTGGGCAGCCACATTTAGTGTTGATGGAACATATATTCTCAAGATGGAATTCATAGTCTCTTAACGGAGATATAAAATATTCCCTTGAGATAAGTTTAATGGGTACAGTTATTCAGAGAGTTAGGCCTAACCACTTTAGTAAGATTAAAGTATATATTTATGAAATTGGATTTTATAAATATATGGTGAATAACTCAAAAGGATTAAACCGGGTACTCAAGGATTAAGATGTAGTAATTTACAAAGTGGCAGCTATATTCATGACTTTGTATTACTACGAATATTTTATGAAGGGGTTGCATGTATAATAAAGTCTTGGGATATAATTTATTAATAAGGCCTAGAGTGCAATTATATTTATATAGTGGTATTAAATATAATTAATGGTAACTTTGGACTTGTCAAGAGTTGACAGAAAAGCCCAAGGCCCATTGGAGCTAGTGTCTTATTTGTTCCCTTTTGGTCCCACTCCAAGCCACACACTAAAGCCCAATTGGGAAGGCCCAAAAGGCTGGCCCAATTAGATAATCAGTTATGTGGAGAGAAACATACAGAATTTTATATAGAATAAAATGGTTTTGTATGTTCAATAAAAAAAAATTAAAAAAAAAAATAAGGGAGAGAGATACTCTTTCATATTCTCTCTAGAAAACATAGAACCGATTGAGAGACCACACATCTTGGGCATCAAGTGGAATTGGAGTGAAGATTGAAAGTGTTCCCGAGTACTTCTTCATTCGGTTTTGAATTTCACTGCATCAAGGTACACTCTCTTGTTCTTATATTCTGAAAACTACATAGTGCATGTTATCAATTGCGAATGAAGTAGATCCATTTATTTTTCGCTGCGTATGTTTTGTATGCGATGCAAACATGTATATTTCCTAACAACCTCTTCATTAGGAGAAGGAATGGATGGCTCAACACTCATGGACGAGCCGAGGGACGACCCAAAAGTAGCCCTCATCCTCATCTCCTCTTGAAGGACCTCTAGAAGAACCCAGGAACTTCGGACTAGTATTGCTCATCTGTAGAATTACCCCCACTACTACTACTCTCACTACTACTACCACTGCTATTACTCTCATCGTGACATTCGTCTATTTCTCTCTCATCCCTATCACTAGACGAGGACACTATAACCTCAGCCATTTGTAACGAATTCTAAAGAAGAAAACCTATAGATGAGGAAAAGAGGATACTTGATTCTAGATGAAGAGGACTAAGTACGGAAGGAAACTTCTAAACGAGGCGCAAAGGATGATTGATGTCAGATTAGAAAATATGAGAAATGTGAGAGGGTACGAGAGGGATTGTCCTATATATAGGCAATAGGGTGGGACATTGAAATGACGCAAGCCAACTAGAATACGCCATATGGCAATTTTTTAAAGAACAAAATGACGCGACCTGTACACTGCTAGGATTAAGCCACGTGTCAACATCCAGAACAAGGACACAAGGACAAGTGGGCAATTGATGGAGGTTTAAATTAAGTTTAGTTCGTCCATGTTAGTCGTCCATGACCAGATCACATTCAGATTGTTCCATTTTCTCAATTAACTCCACACATCTCCCATGATGATAGTGGATTCGAACAAGTAGACCCACTCCTAACTCTCTATAAAAGGATCAAGTCTCATTCAACCAAGGTAAGTTCTACAACTCACTAATTCACCATCCTTGTGTTCTAGAGAGGAAACTAACTTAACCATAGGATGGCCTTGGTCGGTTCACACCGGTCACCCTTGACAGTCTTTTTTCTCTTCAGGTTATCAAGTCATCACTGCAACCCAGAGCATTCAATCTATTGATTCTTATGCATTATCATAACTCGAGTTTCAAAAACCCGAGTTCTATAAAAATTGCCACATTGGCACCTACTGACCTGGATTATTTTAATTAAAAAAAAAACAATGTGGAACTCAAGTTTCTTGTAATGTGTTACTCAACACCTACACAATATGACTGACTTGTGCTTTTTACACACTTCACTTTACTTGTGAGACACTTCACTTCACAAGTCACGTACCATGCACGGGCATCATCCTTGCTTTCTTTACTACACTTGCACACACCTGACACGCTTTCTTTAGTCTAATTCTTTTCTTCACTTCAGCAGCTTTTCTTCACTTTAGTGTGTCCCACACGCATAAGGCCACATCAATTTTTAAAGGAACTTGAGCTTCAAGAGCTTGAATTTCATATTACCGTGTCACATTTTTGTGGAACTCGAATTTTATAAACTTGAGTTCTATGTAGAACTTGAGCTTCATGAACTCAAGTTTCAAAACAGTGGTAAATTGTAAAATATTTTACAAATAGTGGTAGATTACTAAATATTTTTTGAAAAAAGATGGTATTTGACCATTTTAGCCTGAAAACATTAAAAAATGTAACTTAAAAAAAAAAATTTGCTGTGGCACTGGCATTATAATTGTCGATTGAGTGTGATTTTGTGCATTAGAAAAAGTCCAAAACAAACAAGAAATCCAGATAGGTTTGAATTTTTTTTTTTAAAAAGCTTTAAAAATTCAGTGGGTGCATGGGTGGATTGGCCTAACTTGACAAAAAAGAAAAATGGGTTAGATCACAGATCAACCCTTTTTTACTTAGGGTCAAAAAAATTTGGGTTTGGCTAGGCTTCATCGGTGTCCAAGTCCAGGTCCATCCCATGTAGCTCAAAAGAGGAGGAAGGGTTATCTCCACCTGGTTCTTTATTTTTCAAAACATTGTACACGATGCTACCCTACTTATCTAAATATACACAAGCAATGTAGCATATATAATGTGATTAGTCTATTGGGTTTGTTGATAAAAGAAACAGATTATTTTAATATGATGTATTCAAAATGAAAAGTGAGGTGTAGGCTATGTTGTAAAACCTCACGTCGACAAAGTTGTGTTTTAAAAGAGTGTTGTCCAGACGAATTCGAAGAAGTATTTATAGGCAAGCATATACGGTCCCCTTGGAAGAGACAAATCCCTCGTGAATAGATACATAAATTTCTAAATTCTCATCCTTAGCCAAATACCATTTAATTAATAATCCTCTACACAAAAAAAAAAAAAAAAAAAAAAAAAAAAATCTCAAGTTTGTGAAGCAACAAGCACCATTGTTAGGGTCATGATTTTTGGTATTGTCAATCCATGCGAAATTATGTATCTTTAATTGAGTTTTGATGTGTCTTAAAGTTGTAATTGAAGACCAAGTTGAAGACACAAAGTTTGCTCAAGAAAAACACATTTTTAGTACATTTTCAGCATGTACCTCGATAGAAGTCTAGATACTACCTCGATACCTATCGATAGAAGTGTCGATACCATATTTTGTCTTGCCCCGATTCATGCATCAAAAGAGAGACAAAAAAAAAAAAAAGTAGAAAATGTGTAAAATTATGAATTTCAGAGCCAAAAATGGTAAAAATAAGTACAACATGATTGAACTGTGAATCAAAAAGTCATAACATTTGAAAAATTCATTTTACAGAAAAACTGACCAAAACCCTAACTAGTGATTGTCAAAAAGTTGATTTTTTTTATCCAACCATTGGATCATGTTGAATTTTGGACCGTCTCATAAGGCATATGTTTCCCTTCGATACGATAGATTACGGGCCAAAATTGGAGCTAAAGCGGATGAGATATCACAAAAATACCAAAACCGTAATAAAGTCTTCACTGTATTTTTCAAGAAAACTAGCAGTTTTTGACCCAATTTTGCGCAATAAATTGTACAGATTGGGCGAGAACTAGAACAAATGGGTTGGACCATCTTGAATAACAAGGTCTTAGCTAATTTTCACCAAAAGGGCTTAACGATATCAGCTTCGGATTGAAAGATATGAACTTTTCAAGAAAAGACATTTAGAATTTCAACTTTGCGTCGCCTTCCTTTCAAGCACAATATCTCGACTGTAGCTCCAAATTGAACAAGGACAGGACCATTGTAAACTAAACATCTAGAGCTTTCCGTGCATATAAAAGTAAAAAAAAAAATGGAGCTTAGAAAGGCCTCTAAATAGGCACGAAGATTGTGTCAGAAATCAGAAAAAGACAAAAAAAGTGTTAGGATATGTGCCCTTAAATCCTATTGTATGATGCTATGTATGATATTATGTATGACATTATGTGAGAAATGATGTATGACTTAATATTGTGTTTAACAAAGTTGTTTTATTCTTATCTAAAATAATGGTAACATGAATATTCGGACATTATCAAATAGTCCATGAGATGCATAGTATGTGATTTATGTGATTTAGTCACAGAAGATATAGATCACAAGTTCTTTGTAAACTCAGAATTTTGGTTCGTAGTCGGTGATGAAATTGGGCATTTCATCTGCGAAGACTATAACATATTAACTACGATGATTTGTCTTGATCATGAAAGTGGTGACTTCTAGTTAATATGTTGATATGTTTTAAGAGTTAAGACATATTGAACTGGACCGCTGTGAGATTTATTATTCTCCTAACGACTGTCAATTGAATAATAAATCTCACGACTTGTATTCACATGAACTCTTAATCCTGAGAGAATAATGGACCTGATCATGAAATGTAGGTTGCTTTGATATATCAGGAGTGAGATCTAAAGTAACGGTCAAAACCTCAGTATGTTGGGCAACCACATTTAGTGTTGATAGAACATATATTCTCAAGATGGAATTCATAGTCTCTTAACGGAGATATAAAATATTCCCTCGAGATAAGTTTAATGGGTACAGTTATTCAGAGAGTTAGGCCTAACCACTTTAGTAAGACTAAAGTATATATTTATGAAATTGGATTTTATAAATATATGGTGAATAACTCAAAAGGATTAAACCGGGTACTCAAGGATTAAGATGTAGTAATTTACAAAGTGGTAGTCTATATTCATGACTTTATATTACTACGAATATTTTATGAAGGGGTTGCATGTATAATAAAGTCTTGGGTTATAATTTATTAATGAGGCCTAGAGTGCAATTATATTTATATAGTGGTATTAAATATAATTAATGGTAACTTTGGACTTGTCAAGAGTTGACAGAAAAGCCCAAGGCCCATTGGAGCTAGTGTCTTATTTGTTCCCTTTTGGTCCCACTCCAAGCCACACACTAAAGCCCAATTGGGAAGGCCCAAAAGGCTAGCCCAATTAGATAATTAGTTATGTGGAGAGAAACATACAGAATTTTATATAGAATGAAATGGTTTGTATGTGTAAGGTGATGAAAATAAGGGAGAGAGATACTCTTTCATATTCTCTCTAGAAAACATAGAACTGATTGAGAGACCACACATCTTGGGCATCAAGTGGAATTGGAGTGAAGATTGAAAGTCTTCCCGAGTACTTCTTCATTCGGTTTTGAATTTCACCACATCAAGGTACACTCTCTTGTTCTAATATTCTGAAACCTACATAGTGCATGTTATCAATTGCGAATGAAGTAGATCCGTTTATTTTCCGCTGCGTATGTTTTGGATGTGATACAAACATGATGATTTCCCAACATTGGTATCAGAGCGGTCTTCATTTCAAATTTGTTTAACATGTTTTGTACGTTTTGGAATTCGAAATAATAGTTTCAAGTTGATAGAGGATTATACATTTAATTTTCTGCATGGTTGTTGAAACTATGATTTGATAAAAACTGATATTGATGTTATGATGTTGTTTAAATATGAATTTAAGAATGTTAAATTGATCTTTAAGGCTATAGCATCAATACATTTCAGTTTTGATATCAATTTCTGTCTATCATTTTTGTATGATGGTTGTTTGTTCATGCAAAACCGTTGAAAACTGCCTTAGAAGAATTTCTAGAAATTCGAGTTTTACGAGTTTCGATCGATCGAAATTTCCTTTCGATCGATCGAGTAAAACAGAGACCAATCTTTTGAATCGATTAATATTCGATTGCTAGTCGATTGATCGAATTTTCTTTTCGATCGATCGAGAGGCGATTGAGTATCAATCGAACAGGACAGAAGGTCAAGTTCGAATTGTTTAATTTTTTCGACCGATCGAGGGGCACATTCGATCGATCGAAAGAAGGAAAATTCGTAAGAAAAAGTGCAAGGCAGTGTATAATTAGTTTATGCATGTTTAAAGATAAAAACCTTTAATTTAAAACATCTAGTGGGAGAGAGATACAAGGGTTGGATCTCACGGCCTCCATTATCGGTTCATAGTAGTGTGGGCTAAGCACCTCGTCTTGGCGTATATGCCTCTCGATCCCAAAGGAGGGTGTTTACTTCATAGTACTACAAGATTGAACTTACCTGTTTAAAGTAGTGTAGACAAGCACCTCGTCTTGGCGTATATGCCTCGCGATCCAAAGGAGGATGTTTTGTTCTATGGTACTACAAGTTTAAACACCATAAAGGAAGATGAAATGTGGCTACACATGATTCTAGATAATGGTATACACTAGACTAAGTTTAATGTTAACCTCCCAAAGGAGCTATGTCATTATTACTTAGAGGCTAAAGATAATACGGCATATTATTAGTGTTTGATAAGATTTATCATGATGGCACTAATAATGAGAATAGTTCTCAACTGATTGATGTGTTTATAATAAACTTGCTACCAAGGAATTATAGACATGGATTGGGTTGTCGTTGCATATATTATATTTTATGGTTTTATTAAGGTTCCATATTATATGCTTATATGCTAAATTGATAATGTCCAGTTTACTTATTATATTCATGTTTATTATTTTCAGATTTGAACATGGCATCATTTAGTCCACTTGTTAGCATTCTTAATCAAAACAAACTGACTGGATCCAATTATGTTGACTGGAAAAGAAACTTGGACATAGTTCTCACAGCTGAAGAGCACAAATATGTGCTTACTCAACCATGTCCTAGCTTTCCTTCATTAGATGCTCCTCTCGAGGAAAAACAACGATATGATCGTTGGTAGAAATTTAATGAAATGGCCAAGTGCTACATCCTAGCGTCCATCTCAAATGTTCTACAACATCAAAAGCAGGATGTAGAACTAGCTTCGGACATTATGCAAAGTCTGAAGGAGATGTTTGGTGAGCAAGGCCGTTCTGCAAGGCAAGAAACCATGAGGCAAATTTATAATACCAAAATGGCTGAAGGTAGTTCAGTGAGAGAACATTGTCTTACAATGATCTCTAATCTGAATACATTGGAAGTTTTGGTTGCCGACATTGATGGAGAATCCCAAGTGGATATGATACTCCAGTCACTACCGGAATCATTCAAGGAATTCAGACTTAATTATAACATGAACAAAAAGATTTATTCTTTGTCTGAATTAATGAATGAGTTGGTAGCGGCGGAAGGCATCCTTGGTACTTCTAATGTTGAAGCCAATGTGGGAGAAGCTTCTACTTCTCAACCTAAGTCGAAAGGCAAGGGTAAGAAGAAGAAGAAGAAGGACTTCACTAATCAAGAGGGTAAACAAATTGTCTTAGGGGTTGCCGACAAAGGAAAGAAGCTGAAAGGAAAATGTTTCCATTGTGGTGAGAAAGGACATTGGAAGAGAAATTGTCCAAAGTTCAAGGCTGCCAATAAGGGTATGAAAATTTCATTCCTTCTTGAAATATGTTTAGTACAAAATCCCACGGATTCCTGGTGTGTGGATTCAGGTTGTACTAATTATATCTGCAATTCTTTGCAGGGGTTCCAGGAGACCAAAAGACTTAAAGAAGGAGAGTTGTTTCTAACCTTGGCTGATGGGAGTAGGATTCCAGTTGTAGCTATTGGAGTGTTTAATTTATGTTTTGAAACTAGGGTTTTAATATTGGAAGACTGTTTGTTTGTACCTAATATTCGTAGGAATTTGATTTCTGCAATTTCTTTAGGTAAAAGTGGATATTGTGTTATCCTTAAAGACAATGTTGTAATAAAGAAGGGTAAAACATTTATCTGTTCTGGCAATATTGTGGATGGTCTTTATATTTTAACTCTTGATAAGCATGAATTATATAATTCTGAATTAGATAATAACTCTCATGTAAAATCATTAAAGAGAAAGTTTCCTTCTACTAATGATGCATATCTTTGGCACTTGCGTTTAGGTCATATTAATCCAAACAGAATTCAAAGACTGATCAAAGATGGTCTCTTAGAGCCATTGGACTTTGATGAATTTCCAGTTTGTGAATCTTGTTTGGAAGGCAAAATGACCAAACGACCTTTTAATGCAAAAGGTAGAAGAGCCCAAGAGTTGCTAGAATTAGTTCATACCGATATTTGTGGTCCAATGTCAACCCAAGTAAAAGGAGGTTATGAGTACTTCATCACTTTCACCGATGATTACTCTAGATTTGGTTATGTGTACCTAATGAGACGGAAGTCTGAAGCCTTTGAAAAATTCAAAGAGTTTAGGGCTGAAGTCGAGAATCAATTGGGTAAACACATAAAGGCCATTCGATCTGATCGTGGTGGCGAATACCTTCTTGGGGATTTCAAGGATTACTTAACTCAAAATGGGATCGTATCCCAATTGACTGCACCTGGAACTCCCCAACAAAATGGTGTAGCAGAAAGAAGGAATAGGTACACTCTCTTGTTCGGTTTTGAATTTCACCGCATCAAGGTACACTCTCTTGTTCTAATATTCTGAAACCTACATAGTGCATGTTATCAATTGCGAATGAAGTAGATCCATTTATTTTTCACTGCGTATGTTTTGTATGTGATACAAACATGATGATTTTCCAACAAAAAGTTGACAGGGCGGATGATGTGGTGGATAAGAAGGGAGGCTAGCACTAATGTATCCTGATACATTAATGCTAGCCCCCTATTTTCCACATTCCCTTATAAATATCCCCCCCCCCCCCCCCCAATTTTTTTTTTTTGAGAAAAATCATGTTGAAATTGGTGGGAGAAAAATATAGGAAAAATAAGGAAAAATAGGAAGAGAAATTGAGAAAAAAAAAAAGAGTGAAGTCAAAAAAAAAAAAAAAAAATCCAAAATTCCCTTTGAAAAAGAAATTCTCTTGCTCTCTTTCTGATGAGAATCAACAAGCATTCAAGGATCCATTGCATGTTCCAGTTGGGTCTATTACAAGAGCAAGATCTAAGAAGATCAAAGAAGCACTTAATGGGCAAATTCAAGAGATTTGGGCTGGTTCTAACGCAGGACATTCCAAGCTGGGCCTAAAGAAAGAGAAAGGCGTAATAAATTTAATTCAAGCTATTGTCGGCTGATCTGGCTTAATTGGGCATTATTTATGGTGTGGATTAATGACTGATTGACTTTCTAGCTCCAAATCAGTTAATAGATATTTTTCCTAATTTAGATCTTCTAATTTTAGACCAGATCTACCTTAATTTTAAGGCTTTTATTATTTAGAACGTTTTTTAGCTATTTTCCTATTTTGGATCTGCTATTTTCAAACCAAATCAGCTTTTATTTAGGGTTTTATTATTTAGTACGTTTTTTTATATTTTCTACATTCGGTCATGTCTTATAAATAGCATGCACTCATTGTAATAGAGAGGATTATTGAATAAAAAATCTGAAAAAGGTGAGGCTTTGCTTTTCTCTTTGGTTCTTCAAGAATTGTGAACTTATTAGGATTCTTCCTTGTGGAATTCAAACTTATACCTTTGGTTTGTGATTCAATTATAATCATTGGGTCAAGGTCTGTTACTTATACCTTTGGTTCGCGTTTCACTTATAAACGTTGGGTCAGGGTTTCTATCAAAATTTGAATTTTAGCTTTCTTGGGTAATATTCCAATATTATGTGTTGGGTCTTAAAGCGAGTCGATTGAGGTTCGCATCACTTTCTCTAGGAAACCCTACACAAATAGCCTCATCCTTGCTACATTGTTGTAATTATTGTTGGTAAGGTTTTGGGATGGGTTTTGTTCTTTAATAACTAAACCCATCCCTTCCTTTTTAATATTGTAATCATCTTTTCATATATATATATATATAAATAAATTTCCTTTACTTTGTTGTGTAAATAGTTGTTTTATTTCTACTACGTGCTTATATATTTTGTGCTTGCATCTAACCCTTTATTTCAATGCTTTTAAAATTGTTGCTAAATATTATATTTGTGTTGGTTATCCCAGATGGTTTTTGGACCATCTAGGGTTGTTGTTGCTGTTTTTGTTGCTTTTTTTTTTTTTTATTGTTTTTTTTTTTATTTCTTGCAATCTCATTTATTTTTCTTACAACAACCCCATCCCCCATTACATTTATTGCAATCCCATTTATTTTCTTGCACATCCCCATCCCCATCCCCTTTTACTTTTATTGCACTTATATATATACATATACATATATATATATATATATATATATAATATCTAGACACCAAAAAAAAAAAAAAAAGATTTTCTACTATCCCTCTTAAATGGTGTTTATGTTGGAAAAACTGGTTTTGTAACTCAAATAAAACACACAGCGGAAGCAACAAACATGAATCTATTTCATTCATGATTGATAACATGTACTATGTAAATTTCAGAATTTAAGAACGAGATAACGTACCTTGGTGCGGTGAAATTCAAAACAAAAGATTAGAAGTACTTGGGAACACTTTTAATCTTTACTCCAATTCCACTTTACGCTCAAGAAGTGTGGTCTCTCAATAAGGATTCCAAGGGAGATTAATTAAGTGGCTTCACTCACACATACACACCACTTCACAATGATGTGTCTTTTTCTCTTATGAAAAATTCTGTATGTTTCTCCCTTTATAACTAACTGATTATCTAATTGGGCTGGCCTATTGGGCCTTTCCAATTGGGCTTTAGTGTGTGGCTTGGAGTGGGACCAAAAGGGACCAATAAGACACTAGCTCCAATGGGCCTTGGGCTTTTCTATCAACTCTTAACAAGCCCAAAGTTACCATTAATTATATTTAATACCACTATATAAATATAATTGCACTCTAGGCCTTATTAATAAATTATATCCCAATAGTCATATTATACATGGAACCCCTTCATAAAATATTCGTAGTAATACAAAGTCATGAATGTAGACTGTCACTTTGAAAATTACTACATCTTAATCCTTGAGTACCCGGTATAATCCTTTAAGTTATTCATCATATATTTATGAAATCCAATTTCATAAATATATACTTTAGTATATCCTTACTAAAGTGGTTAGGCCTAACACTCTGAAAAACCAAACCCATTAAATTTATCTCAAGGGAATATTTTATATCTCCGTTAAGAGATTATGAATTCCATCTTGAGAATATATGTTCCATCAACACTAAATGTGGCTGCCCAACATACTGAGGTTTTGATCGTGACTTTAGATCTCACTCCTGATATATCAAAGGAACTTACACTTCATGATCAGGTCCATTACTCTCTCAGGATTAAGAGTTTATGCAAATAGAAGTCGTGAGATTTATTATTTATTTGACAGTCGTTAGGAGAATAATAAATCTCATAGCGATCCAGTTCAATATGTCTTAACTCTTAAAAACATATCAACTAGAAGTCTCCATTTCCATGATCAGGATAAATCATCTTAGTTGATATGTTATATAATCTTCACAGATGAAATGCCCAATTTCATCACTGACTACGAACTATAATTCTGAGTTTACAAAGAACTTGTGATTTATATCTTCCGTGAGTAAATCACATAAATCACATACTATGCATCTCATGGACTATATGATAATGTTCAAATATTCATGTTGCCATTATTTTAGATAATGATAAAACAACTTTATTAATCATAATATTAAGTCATACATAATGTCATACATAGCATCATACAATAGGATTAAAGGGCACATATCCTAACAGTTTAAACCTCCATTCGAGCACAATATGGGTATGTCTCATAAAAGTGGTGATGGCTTAAAACTCACACTTCTTTATGTTGAAGGATCCATAGGAGGCGACGTTTGGTCGAGACGGCCAGCGTCTCCTCTGAGTCCCGTACTGTTTCTAGTGGGGCTTCCTCATGGCACAGGCCGGCTACTGGGAGAGGGCCTTCTGGAGGAGTGACACGAGCTGAGGATCGCCTCATTGACATAGAGGTTGACTTTTCTGTGGTTGAGGTCCTTCTGGACTTAGGCGCTCGGAGGCGCAGTTTGAGGCTGAGGTTCTTGCCATGTCAGGCTGGGGCTGATGCTTACAATAGAGCTGTAGATAGAGGCATCAGAGACACTTACCTTCAGCGCGAGCTGAAGGATCATCCTTCCACTTAAGCGCAGAAGGGATAGGTATGTTGTATTTCTTTTTTGGTCATTTAGATTCTGGTTATATGCATGTGCTAACAAATAGCTTCTGATATTGAATGCAGGGGGTCGATAAGATCCAAGGTCGGGGTGCTTAGTCCATCTTTATTCGGCTGTTATTTGCTCCTAGGACCCATCTGCGGTATACCGAGTTTTTGAGAGAGTAAGGATTTGAGGATTTCCTGCGAATCCCCCCGTATACCATGAGGCACGGGATCGGGGAGGCTTTGGTGCGGTGGTTTCAAGCCGAGACGGACACCTTTCATTTGAGCTGTGAGGAGTACATGGTCCTCCCTCTTGATTGGACAGCCATACTGGGTATCAAATTTGGTGGCTTCCCGATTTCGATAGATGAAATGAGCTTTGAGATGGCTAGTGAGCTCTTGGGTATCTCTCTCCCATTGTTTGTGGGCACGAGAGGATATTTCGAGCCTATTGCATCACCATAGATTCGCATTGAGTGGCTGCAGGGTAGCATTCCCTAGGGTGTGGCTCCTACCAACATTCATCTTCGGCAGTTCTTCTTGTGCTTTCTTGGTAGTTGCTTCTTTGGCAACAACTGGTCGGTGTTGACTTGCCAGCTGCTGTGGCCCACGAAAGCAGTCTTCGATATTGGGAGATACGACTGGGGGTCTGTCACTTATGGCTTTTTCATCGCTTTCTTGAGGCGAGCCTCCCAGCGGGATTTTAGGAGTTTGGAGGGATGTTGGAAAATTTCGACGTGGTGGGCGTATGAGTACATCCTAGCCTTGCGACCACGGTATTCGAGTTTGTCAGTGATAGTATATCCTTGAGCGTACGCTTAGGTTCTCTGTGCGCTCACTAAGGTTGTTGTAGTGCAGTCGGTCACTATCTCTGCAGCCTTAGACTACATCATCCGGGATGAGATGATAGGTTGCCCTTATGATGGATTGTTGCTAGGGAGGCTAGAGCTCACTATTGCTATGGGCCAGCCAAGGATACGACGATGGTTTTGGGCCCTGTCGAGCTAGGAGTTCTTTTTGGCAGAGAGGACCTTCCATCAGGTTATGCTGGTCTATGGAGTACCTAGAGATCCTCCTTCTCTCGGCTTGTCATTCGTGTCCATTGTCCTAGACGACCTTGCTTATGTGATGGGTTCTTTTGATGCTTACGTGGATACTAGCAGAGATTATGCCACTTGGTTTGCTAAGTCCTCCATAGGGCCTATCATTAGAGATGTCGCTGTGAGTGGAGGTAGGGTGCTAAGAGGCATTATTTGTGCTCTGGTGGCCACCGGGGTAGAGTGGAGAGCTTGTGCAAAGGCTTTGTAGGCTAGGGTGGTAGAGCTTAAGGCCACCCTTGCCACTAGGGAGGCATACGTGCAGGAGGAGACTGCTCGGGAGAGGGAGCTCTAGTAGAGAGATAGGGAGGTTCGAGAACCATGGCAAAGAGAGAGCGAAGCCAGCTTCAGAGCAAGTTAGCCATGGTTTACGGCTATACCATGGTTTTGACGGGAGAGTTATGAGCGGCTCGTATTCCTGTTCCGTCTCCTCCTCAAATTCCAAGCCAGGGGCTCCTTATTCCTCCGCACGAGCTTGGGTTTATGCCAATTCCTTTAGGCTCGTTGGGCGGTTGGGGTTCTTTCGCTTAGGCTCCAGGGCCTTCCCAAGATCCAAGGTATGTTCCTTACACTTCAGGCGGTGTGGGTACTTCCACCGGCCCTTTTATAGATGATGATGATGATGATGATGATGATATTGATCAGTATATTAGGGGTGATGAGTCTCTGTAGGGTTAGACATTTGTTGTAGCATGATGTAGCCCCTACGTGGGCATGTACTTTTCCATGTATCCTGTAGACATTGCCCCATGATGGGCTAGTTAGGTATGTATATTATTCATTGCCTCTTGATAGGCCTAGACATGTGTGTATTGTATTGCCCCACAGTGGGCCCTGATGTATGATATTGCTAGGACATATGTGATTCAATGTTAGGAATATATGTCAACATTTTATGTAATTGGCTAATTCTTTGACAAAACACACTTGTAATTAGGTAGATCTAGGACGTGTTTAATGCTTCAAGAAACAAGGTTTCAAGTTCAAGTGTTAAAGCCATGCAAGGCTGTCCAAGAATCAGGTAATGAAGTGCTGGATTTTAAAACTTGACAGCTAGCTCGACAGCAAGCATCTATCAAGGTTTAAAAGCTGCTGAAGCCCGTGGCTTGATAGCTAGCTCGATAGATTGCTATCTATCAAGGTTTATGAAGTTCATTTTTTCAGAGCTGATTTAGGCTTTCTTTTCTCACAACCCTAAAAATATATAAGGATATCTTAAGGGCTGAAAAAGGTAGCATGGTTGCACAAGAGCACAATTCCACAAGTGTGAAGAAAAGTGTGGCCGGAAACCTAGTTTGCCCTAGTTCATCTTTCTCTTGATGAAGCTGCTATGCTTGTACACCGTAGGGTTTTGTGACCAAGCAACTTCGTGATCTTCATCATCTGAATGAATTGAAGAACTTTGCAGTCAACATCCTTCTTAAGTTGGTGATCAAGTTGTGTATTGGGGTCCGTGCAATTGGTTAGTCACGTACTGAGAGCCATGTAATAAAAGGAGAGACTGTCACTACAAAACAAGTCCAATTGGGTATTGGGGTAAGGGTTCAACTGTAGGTTAGTATAAGGTACTAGGATTTCTTTACTTGTAATCGCTTATTGTGATAATAGTGAATTCTCGGGAGTGGTGACCTTAAAATCACTCGGTGGAGTTTTTGCCATGTAGGTTTTCCCCATTTGTAAACAAATCATCGTGTCAATTTATTTTTCGCTGCATACTTTAGTTTATTAGTGATTTGTTTGTGCTACCACGCGCTTTGCATGTTAATTTGATTAATTAATAAACTTGGGTAATTAATTAATTAATTCATCATAAGGGGTCAATACATTCTTGGCCTATCAGATATCATCTTTTTGCTTCATGGTGTATGTATGGAACAATGCCTCTTGTTAGGACTTATATGTATGATTATGTATAGCTTTAGACAAATCACCTTTGAGAGGGCTGTAGACATATGTGCAAAGCAATGCCTTTTGGTAATGCATATGTGCATAACTTTAGGAGATCGCCTTTAAGAGAGCGGATGTATCACCATAGAGAAATCGCCTTTGAGAGGGTTGCCGACGTGAGTGAAATACAATGCCTCTAGGTAGGACTTATATGTATAAATATGGGAACTCGCCTTTAAGATGGCTGCTAATGTGTGTGAAAAACAATGCCTCTAACTAAACTTACATGCATAAATTTGGGAAAATTCCTTTGAGAGGGCTGCTAGTGTATATGAAAGACAATGCCTCTGATTAGGACTTACATGTATGATTATTGAAATTGCCTTTGAGAAGGTTGCAGTCGTGTATGTGAAACAGTGCCTCTAGTTAGGACTTACATGTATAAATTTGGGAACTCGCCTTTGAGAGGGTTGCTGGTGAATATGAAAGACAATGCCTCTTATTAGGACTTACATGTATGATTATGGAAATTGCCTTTGAAAGGGTTGCTATCGTGTATGTGAAACAATGCCTTTGGTTAGGACTTACATGTATAAATCTAGGAACTCACCTTTGAGAAGGCTGCTAATGTGTGAAAAACAATGCCTCTGAGTAGGACTTACATGTATAAATCTAGGAAAATGCCTTTGAGAGGGCTACTGATGTATGCATGCACTATCGCATTTTCATCATGGATGGTGGTTTTGAACCAACTTATGTCACACTCACTTGTTTATTGCTTTCTTTTATGGGACATTATCTTAGTCCATGAGATGCATAGTATGTGATTTATGTAATTTGGTCACAGAAGATATAAATCTTTGTAAACTCAAAATTTTAGTTCGTAGTCGGTGATGAAATTAGGTATTTCATCTGCGAAGACTATAACATATCAACTAAGATGATTTTTCTTGATCATGGAAGTGGAGACTTCTAGTTGATATGTTGATATGTTTTAAGAGTTAAGATATATTGAACTGGACCGCTGTGACATTTATTATTCTCCTCACGACTGTCAAATAAATAATAAATCTCACGACTTCTATTTACATCAACTCTAAATCCTGAGAGAATAATGAACATGATTATGAGGTGTAGGTTGTATTGATATACTAGGAGTGAGATCTAAAGTCACGACAAAAACCTCAGTATGTTGGGCAACCACATTTAATGTTGATGGAACATATATTATCAAGATGGAATTCATAATCTCTTAATGGAGATATAAAATATTCCCTGGAGATATAAAATATTCCCTTGAGTGTTAGGCCTAACCACTTTAGTAAGAAATTAGATTTTATAAATATATGATGAATAACTTAAAGGATTAAACCGAGTACTTAAGGATTAAAATGTAGTAATCTTCAAAGTGGCAGTCTACTTTTATGACTTTGTATTACTACGAATATTTTATGAAGGGGTTGTATGTATAATAAAGTCTTGGGATATAATTTATTAATAAGGCCTAGAGTGCAATTATATTTATATAGTGATATTAAATATAATTAATAGTAACTTTGGCCTTGTCAAGAGTTGACAAAAAAGCCCAAGGCCCATTGGAGCTAGCGTCTTATTTGTTCCCTTTTGGTCCCATTCTAAGCCACATATTAATGCCCAATTGGAATGGTCCAAAAGGCTAGCCCAATTAGATAATCAGTTATAAGGAGAGAAATAGACAAAATTTGGTAAGAGAATGAAATGGTTTGTACGTGAGTGTTGGACACTCTCTTATTCTCCCTTGAACACACACATATAAAATGATTGAGAGACCACACATCTTAGGCACAAGTGGAATTGGAGTGAAGATTAAAAGTTTTCCCAAGTACTTCTAATCTTTGGTTTTAAATTTCACCACACCAAGGTACACTCTCTTGTTCTTATATTCTAAAATTTACATAGTACATGTTATCATTCGTGAATGAAGTAGATCCGTTAATATTTCACTGCGTATGTTTTGTATGCAATACTAACATGTATTTTTCCAACAAACAGGAGGGTTCAACAGATACTGCTTTATCTTGTCAAAGGCCGTTTGGAACTCATCTGTCCATCTATCTTGGTGTCTTTCTTCAAGAGTTTAAACAACAGATCACATGTGGTGGTCAATTGTGCAATGAAGCGAGCTATGTAATTGATTTTGCCTAAGAAGTTGCGAATCTATTTCTCAGTTTGCAGTGTTGGCATGTCCCAGATGGGTTGGACTTTTGCTAGGTCCACTTCGATTCCTCTCTGGCTGACTATGAAGCCATGTAGTTTCCCTGATCTAGCTCCGAAGACGCACTTGTTAGGGTTTAGTCTTAAGCTGTACTTGATAAGGCGCTTGAACAGCTTTCTCAAATCTACCAAATGATCCTTGGCAATGCGGGATTTGGCAATCATGTTGTCTATGTAGACTTCAATCTCTTTGTGCATCATATCATGAACAAGGTTACCATGGCTCGCTGATAAGTAGCACTGGCATTTTTTAAGCCGAATGGCATGACATCGTATGCATAGGTTTCCCAATGAGTGGTGAATGTTGTCTTAGCTTTTTCTTCCTTGGCCATCTTGATCTTTTTGTAGCCTGAGAACCCATCCATGAAGGAGAAGAACCTGTTAGTAGCGGTATTATCAATTAGGGTATCGATATGTGGCAATGGGAAGTTATCCTTGCGACTGGCTTGGTTCAAATCCTTGTAATACGCATATACATACTTTCCCATCTTTCTTAGGCAAGAGAACAATGTTGGCGACCCAATCTGAGTAGGCTATCACGGTAAGGAAACTGGCTTTCAACTGCTTTTCTACTTCTTTTTTTTTTTTTTTAATCTTCAAAATGATCTCAGATTTCATCTTTTAAAGGGCTTGCCGCACTAAAGGGCATTCTGGCTTAACTGGAATTATGTGCACGACAATCTCAGTATCTAACCCTGGCATATCTTGGTAAGACCAAGCGAAGATCTCTCTTGACGGGTTTTTCATTCTCGCCTTCATCAGCAAGGTTTACCACTTCTGTTTCTTCTATGTTGGGCTTGGACCCTTCGGTTTCTCTGTTTAGAGCTTCCAAAATATCATGAGGCAAACTCAGAATTTCCTCTAATCCTTCAATATCATGCTCCAACTATATTGTCTCATTCACGTCATCAATATCCTTGTTATAGCAACAGGATGATGTACCCATTTAGGAATAAGAATAAATCCTATAGAACAGAACATATACAAGGAAACATAAGAAAATTTGCACACACATATTCATAGGAAAGCAAATAAAGAGATAAATGCAAGGATTTCCTGAATAATGCGCTGGATAATTTCATTAGTGGATTATAGATAGGGCGATAGCAAAGTTCATGCCTGATAATGATAAAAAGGGAAACGTTTTTTTTTTCTTGGAAAATAATCTGGGGAAATGTAAACAAGAAGATGTAGGAAATAGGAAATAAACATGCAAAACAAACTAGATATGCTATTCTAACTCTTTCGAGCAATTGGAGAACCTAACTACACGATAATGGAATACTCCTTACTCAGCCGGTGCAACCACAAAGTAAGGTTTGATGGTCCAATGGCCTACTGTCTTGCCTAGTAAACAGGGCCTAATAGTGGAAGTCAGATAATCCCCTAGGGATATGATGACATTCATTGAGAATTCATTTGGACAAAGGCGGATGAGACAAGCCAAATCTGATTCCTACTCACATGATTCCTGCGCTACTTTTGATTTGATGACCTCAGCCGAAGCTGGAAAAGTGACCCTGATGTGGGGAATAGACATCCTTTTCTTTGATGACTTCTTTTTCTTTCCTCTAAAAGCCTAGAAAATTTCTTTGTTGAAGAGGTCATAGCCTAGACTGAATCCTCTTTTATTGTCTGGGAGTTCAATCAAAGAAGCCTTCCCATGTCCTACACATCAAGGCCTTGGACTAACTGATAGCCAAATTTGAGCATCTCCTTGGCGACCATTAAAGTAGCGGAGGGCCATGCTGACTCGAGTTCTGAAGCTCTAGAATTCATGGAGACTAGCTCGAAATTGTGGAAAGTTGCCTCCGAAAAGGCATTAGCACCAATGTAGGGGACAGAAGTCTCCTTGAAGAAAGTCAGGGGTTCTTTAGCCATAGTAATAATCAATAGATCCTCAGATGGGAACTTGAGCCTCTGGTGTAGGGTAGAAGCAACTGCACTTGCCGCGTGTAACCAAGGCCTCCCTAGGAGCATATTATATGGGGAATCCACCTTGATGACTTGGAAGTTGACCATGAAAAACAGGGGGCCAATTCTAATGGCTAACTTAATCACGCCTTGCACCTCCCGGAGAGTGCCATCAAAGGCTCTAATGATCATGGTGGTAGGACGGATAAGAGATGTATCCACATTCAAACGCTTTAAAGTAGACATTGGGCAAACATTCAGGACTGATCCATTGTCGATTAGTACTCTAGAGATGATCATATCTTCACCCTTTACCATAATGTGCATGAGCAAAGTATGCTTTCTCCTTCTGGTGGTAGCTCATCATCTGTAAAGGAAATCTGGTTGGTGGCCAATACCGTTAAGACCATACCTTTAAAGGCGGATTTTGTAGCACTTATAGGAACACATGTCATATTCAAGACTTTCAAGAGAGCCTTGCGGTGGACATCAGAGGATAGCAATAGCGCCAAGATGGAAATCTGAGTTGGCGACTTGTTTAGCTGCTGAATCATACTGTACTCTGAATTTCTGATAATTTTCAAGATTCCTCAGCTTCTTCGGTTGTAACCTAATTCATGACGGGTTCGCGGTACCCTTGCCAATCTCTTTCCTTCACTTTTCTATCTCCTCGGGAGAATAGCAGCGGCCACTCCTAGTAAGCCTAGACAGACCTGAAGAGATATTGGAGCAGACTTCCTCTTTTCTGGTTCGAGTGGAGATCAAGGACACATCGTATTTCCATGGGACACGATGGCTATCCTTACAAGGGAATGACTTCGGCATACGAATGATAACACCCTCCTGAGTTTGAAAATTAGGCATTATAGAGAATATTTTCGGATTGATGACTACCAGACTTGGTAGAATGGCTTTAAGGGCCTTTAAGCCGGATACCCCAGAGATTCCTGAGGTAGGCTTTGGCAAAATAAGAGGATCGAACCTTCAGATAGAGGGAACAATGGTGGTTCTCATTTGAACTAATGATAAGGCTAGCCCTATGACTACATGCAATGCAAGAACTAGAGGAGTAAATCCTTTGGTGGCTGGCGAGGCTTGCTCTTTCCTTGAATCTGATGACCTCGGATCTGTAGGTGATTCTATGATCTCCTCAATGACTACTAAAGAGGGAGGTGCTAAAGTAACCTTACCAAGGTGTATCTGTAGGTATTCATCCCAATCCTTCCTTGACCCAACTGATATAGCATTACAGCTGGCTGCTGACTGGGTAGCTAGAGGACATAGACTGGCTGCTATGCAATCAACTCTTCGCACAATTTCCCTTTCAATCCAGACGATACCGCATTCGTCTAGACTCTGAACCTGTGCTTGGAGCACTTTACAATCAAAAAAGGCATAACTATCTTCACTGTCATAGAATGAGAAGATTCCCCAATCAAATCCTGGGGCTTCTACACCCTTAAGATCAAGATGGCTCTCTTGGAGCAAAGCTCAGAGCATGGCCTTCCATGGATATGATGGTGAGGAGAAATCCGAAACCCTTTCTTCCACTATGATGATGGCATTCACATTCCGTTCCTGATGGGGAGGCAAAGGATTGGTGATGATATTTGGAGCAGCCGCATTATCGAACTGACTTGTTATCTATGAGATCCTGGACACAGTTCGTCAAATGCTAGCATTCTTCTAGAGTATGTCACTTGGCCCCAAAAAGGTGTTCACACTTCTTGGATGGATTAAAACCAGGTGATGGAAGGCCTTCTTTGGGCCTGGAAAACATTGGGGTCACTAACTTCCTTTCTAGCAGGTAAACGTAGAAATCTGCTATGGGCATAGGTAACGGAATGTACTTCCACTTTTCCCTCCTAAAGGGACGAGGTGGGTCTGTCTTCCCTTTCTGATTAAAGGCTAGGTTAGGTGCTTGAGTAGATTGAGCTTGTTGCTGATAAGGTCTAATAGCTGGGGTTGCATAAGCAGAAGTAACACCCCTAGGCCTTTCTGATGCACTATCGACCATATGAACATCAGCCTCTTTAGTCTTGCGGCCAGTCATTTTCTTGACTTGTTCAACCATGGAACTCAGAGACTTGGCATCCATGATCTTTTTGCTCCTAATGCCCTCGTCAATGCGCTCCACAATAGGGATGAGGCTAGCAAAATGAGTGACTTGAGTGCTGATCATCTTCTCGTAGTAAGGAGGCTTGAGGTTGTCAATGAACCATTTAATCATCTCATTTTCCATCATAGGGGGTTGCACTTGTGCGGCCAACTTATGCCACCTTTGGGCATACTCTCAGAAAGATTCCCCACTCTTCTTCTCTGTTCTCATAAGGATCGTGCGGTCGGGAGTTATCTTGGTGTTGAACCGTAGTATTCTAGGAAAGAGTTAGCCATTTCCCTCTAACTAGAGGTCATTTCCAATCTCACATATCATGTGGCCGCGGGGCCAGTCAAACTATCAAGGAAAATCTGGCAAAGCAGAGGGTGATTATCCCCATAGGGAGCCATCTTCCATACAGAACATGCGTAAGTGCGCGCAAGGGTCTTTAGTACCATCATACTTGACAAACTTTCGTGCCTTGAACTTGGGAGGCATAATAACCTGAGGGAAGTTAGTCAGGCTGTTTAGATACAAAGCTTCTCAGCTAGAGTTTCTATTGGCTCTTGACTCAGCCATACCCAGATTCGAGATTCTTGTCCTTAGAGGGGTCTGTTTCTTGGTCATTGCCCTGGGGTGGTACATTGTGGCCTTGATCCTATACTAGTGGAGGTTGATTTTCATTCTCAGTTTGAGGCCCTCCTTGACTATGGCTAAAGGAGTTTAGTCCTCCTCTAACAGCCAGCTGTTGCATCATACGCATCATTTTTGCCGTTTACTCTTTCAAAAGAGCAACTTCCTGACCAGTTTCCTCATGGGGAGAAGTACCATTAGTGGACATCTCTTTTGCGTGAGACCTAGTGATGATGGGATCACGGCGTGGCGGTAGCTTAGCCTGTTTCTCTTTAGCAATCTTTTGATCATTATGAAGAATAGGAGGTGACAGAAATGGGGTGTATTTGACAAGGTGGAAACACAACACCAAAATCAAATTAGTTCATGTCTTTGCTTTTTAAAATGTGTTGGGGTTTATGCCCTAAAATCCAATTTATTGACATGTCATAAATAATTAAATTGTTTAATTATATGAGACTATCTATAAATAAACTAATGAGACATTATCTTAGTCCATGAGATGCAGAGTATGCGATTTATGTGATTTAGTCACAGAAGATATAAATT
The DNA here is from genome assembly GCA_033629205.1 of Lithocarpus polystachyus. NCBI lineage: Eukaryota > Viridiplantae > Streptophyta > Magnoliopsida > Fagales > Fagaceae > Lithocarpus > Lithocarpus polystachyus. The sequence continues at coordinate 61,028,578 of CM066165.1, forward strand.
GCAAGTTCTTTGTAAACTCAGAATGTAGTTCGTAGTCGGTGATGAAATTGGGCATTTCATCTGCGAAGACTATAACATATCAACTAAAATGATTTATCTTGATCATGGAAATGGAAGATTTCTAGTTGGTATGTTGATATGTTTTAAGAGTTAAGACAAATTGAACTGGACCGCTGTGAGATTTATTATTCTCCTAACGACTGTCAATTGAATAATAAATCTCACGACTTCTATTTACAACAACTCTAAATCCTGAGAGAATAATGGACTTGATCATGAGATGTAGGTTGCTTTGATATATCAGGAGATCTATAAGTTACGGTCAAAACCTCAGTATGTTGGGTAGCCGCATTTAGTGTTGATGGAACATATATTCTCAAGATGGAATTCATAATCTCTTAACGGAGATATAAAATATTCCCTTGAGATAAGTTTAATGAGATTGGTTATTCAGAGAGTTGGGCCCAACCACTTAGTAAGGAGTTACTAAAGTATATATTTATGGAATTGGATTTTATAAATATATGATGAATAACATTAAGGATTAAACCGGTTACTCAAGGATTAAGGTGTAGTAATCTTCAAAGTGGCAGTCTATATTCATGACTTTGTATTACTACGAATATTTTAATGAAGGGGTTGTATGTATAATAAAATCTTGGGATATAATTTATTAATAAGGCCTAGAGTGCAATTATATTCATATAGTGGTATTGAATATAATTAATGGTAACTTTGGACTTGTCAAGAGTTGACAGAAAAGCCCAAGGCCCATTGGAGCTAGAGTCCTATTTATTCCCTTTTGGTTCCACTCCAAGCCACACACTAGAGCCTAATTGGAATGGCCCAAAAGGCTAGCTCAATTAGATAATCAGTTGTATATAAAGAGAGAAACATACAGAACTTCATAAGTCCTTTCATGGGTCTTTTCATTAGTGTTTTTCATTAAGATTACACAAAGAATGAAATGGTTTGTATGTGAGTGTTGAACACTCCCTTGTTCTCACCTTGGAAACTGATTGAGAGACCACACATCTTGGGCATTAAATTGAATTGGAGTGAAGATTAAAAGTCTTCCTAAGAACTTATGATCTTTGGTTTTGAATTTCACCGCACCAAGGTACGCTTTCTTGTTCTTAAATTTTGAAACTTTCATAGTGCATGTTATCAATTGCTAATGAAGTAGATCCGTTAATTTTCCGCTGCGTATGTTTTGTATGTGATACAAACATGTATTTTTATCCAACAATTGGTATCAGAGTGGTCTTCAATTTGAATCTGAATAACATGTTTTGTGAGTTTTAGAATTAGAGATAATATTTTCTGTATGTTAGAAGATTATCTATGTATTTAATTTTCTGCATGGTAGTTGAAACTATGATTTGATAAAAACCGATATGTTATGATGTTGTTTAAATCTGAATTTAAGTATGTTAGATTCATCTTTAAGGCTATAGCATCGATGGAATTTAGTTTTGATATCAAATTCTGCATATCATGTTCATATGATGGTTGTTTGTTCATGAAAAATCGTTGAAAACTGTTTGCAATTGCTCTGAAAAAACTGAAAACACGGGTTTTTCACGGGTTAGCTTCCCATGAAGTTACTCACGAAAAATGATTCTGAAGACAAAAACTTTTCGCGGGTAAGCTTTACCCGCGAAACAGTCACGAGTTAGTAGTGAAAGTTTCTGTCTGAATTTTTATGTTTTCAATTTTTTGCTTAAATCTTTTTCGCGGGAAGTGCTTAGTCGCGAGATACCCGCGAGACAGTAGCGAAAGTTTCTGTCTGAAGAGCTTAGTCGCGAGATTCTCGCGAAAATACATTTGAAGGGAATTTTGAATATTTTCTAAACGTTTTCAAATGTATAAAGTGTAAGGAAATGTGTGATGTGATTACACATGGTTCTAACTAAAAGACCTAATGATTTCAAAGATATTAGTTAAATAGAACTCTTAGTCCTAAATAGTTTAGGACTTGTCTTTTAAGAAACATTCTAATGAGATTGGAATTGTTGTATGATTAATTTATTTTAATTAGAAGTTTTAATGAGATTAAAGCTTAATTAAAATGTATATATATTTTCTAATGAGATTAGAACTTTTTATTTAGTAAACTAAGGATAGAGTTCTATATAAGTAATTTTTGATTCATTAGTGTTTAAGGAATCCTAAATAGTTTAGGACTTCCATTTTAGTTAGTGATTCTAATAAGATTAGAGTCTTCAACAAGTGCAAGGTTATAAGTTGTGATTGGATCACAATTATTTAAGAAAAACCCAAACAACGAGTGGGAGTGTTGAAATAACCCTTTTGTTAAGTTTATTGTAATGTGAATAAATACCTTGTCTTGACTTCGAGTCTTGCATTCCATGTGGAGGGTATTTACTTCACAGATTACATGATTAAACTTCTTTGTGATTGCGCGACTGTTCGTTACGTTTTTGTGACGTGACTTAGTAACATCACATTGAATTTAAACAATTAAACACATTTGATATGTAGGGTTAAAATTGTGATTAGATCACAATGATTTCATGGCAATCCACTTGTTTTAAAATTTATAGTGGGAGAGAGATACAAGGGTTGGATCTCACGGCCTCCATTGTCAGTTCATAGTGGTGTGGGGTAAACATCTCGTCTTGGCCTCGAGCCTTGCGTTCCATGCGGAGGATGTTTATTTCATGGTATTACAAGATTGAATTTCCTGGTTTATAGTGGTTTGATCAAACACCTTATCTTAGCTTCGAGCTTTGCATTCCATTCGGAGGGTGTTTTTATCATGGTACTACAAAATAAGCCTGTTAAAGGGATGAAATGTGGCTACACATGATTCTAAACAATGGTGTATACTAGACTAAGTTTAATAATATCCTCTATGCTGAGTTCTTGCTATTATTACTTAGAGGCCAAAGGAAGAGCGGCAAATTATTTTTGTTTGGTAAGAGTTACCATGATAGCATTAATAATGAGAATATTTCTCGCCTGATCATATTTTTGTTTGGTAAGAGTTACCATGATAGCATTAATAATGAGAATATTTCTCGCCTGATCATAGTGATTGGTATGACCTTGCTTCCGAGGAATATTAATTGCAGGATTAGGTTGTCGTTGCACCTAGTATGGTATGTTTTTCGGGTTCCATACTATTTGGTTGTGGATGCAAAATATAATGTCCCTGTAATTATGTTCATAGTCTCAAAAAAAAGTTGTTTTAAATTTTGTTCTCCAACTACTATTTTAATTTAATCACATTAACTGAGAAATAATTTTGGACATGGTGCTTAAAGGAGCTGAAGTACATAAATATGTTTTGATTCAGCATTGTCATAATTTCCTATGCATGATGCATTGATGGAAGATAGTTTATGATATAATCATAGTTTCCATTGAAATGCTAAAATGTTACATTGGCTTCTATCTCAAGTGTGCTACAGCATGAGATGCAAGAGTTAGTACTAGACTTAGACTTTATATTAAGTCTAAATGAGATGTTTGGTATGAATCATATTGAGTGCTAAGAAAAGCTTAAGGAGTTCCAATTCTATATATATTTTTTTGAAAATGTTTTAATTCTATTAATTAAGTGGAATTCTTGGATGTATAGATTAAATGTTAATCTCATATGGATATGATCCACAAGTCCTTGTTAGAATCATTTGATCAATTCAGATTGTTTTCAAAATAAATTATTTTTATGTTATCTGAATTGATGAGTGAGTTTTACGCAATGAAAGACATCCTAAAAGCTAAAGCTAGGATCAACATGATTTAATTCAAATTCTTAGCCTGAAACGAAAGGTAAGGGTGATAAGAAGATGAATTAAAATACAAAACAGTTGGACAAGCAAGTTGTCCTAGTAGTTGCCAAAAGGAAATTAGACTCAAAAGCATGACCAAAAGGAAAGTGTTTCTGTTTTAGTAAAGCTAAGCATTATCCATGATTATTTTCTAGATGGAAATTTACATGTTTTACTTTTTAAAGAGAAAGTTTCCATCCTTTGTTATTGTATGTATTTGGCACTTATGCCTAGATCTTATTAATCTAAATGATATTCAAGATTGGTGAAAGATAGGCTTTTAGAACCATTATTTTGTTATATTCCCAGTCTATGAATTCTATTTAGAGGATAATAAGATCTAGGGCTCCTTTATTGAAAAGGAATAAAGTTCCAATGACTTCTTTAAAGTCAGCACATACATTAAGAATGAATAAGACTCTTTTAGAAATAACAAAGTACATGATAAGTAATTTCCATTTGCTTATTTCTTTTGGAGATGTACTCTAATAATTACTATACTTTTTCTAAAGTTGATTTCAAAAGTTTGTTCCGAGGACAATTGTCAAATTGTGGATTAGGTGAAAACCTAGTACTTCCACTTTTAGAGATGTCCAGCACTTGTGCTAGAAAGGAAGTCTAACAAATTGAAATCAAAAGGTAGAAAAATGTGTGTTTATGATGAGTATCCAAAAGGAATTGCAAAAGATTGTTTTGGTGGTCATAAAGAAAACAAGATGTTTGTAAAGTACTATTACAAAGTTCTTGATGATGACTATGTGAATAATCTTAAAGCAAAACGTATAATTTTTCTAGAAGAAAAATATCAGAATTTGTTGAAAGACAACTGTAAAATACATTTAAAAATGAGTTGGTTGTATTAGATACACCACAAGGTATTATTCTAGATATATAGCTAGTACACCGGTACAATATTGTAGTGGGAGGATTATTAATTACCAAGTAAGTTCATAATTTTGGGATAAACTTTTGAAGTTATTCCACAAGGATATGAATTTGATCCTCGGTCCTACGTAAAGGCAATAGATGATTTGAATATGGATTACTGGATCAAGGTTATGTGAATAGAATTGGCTTCTATTGAAGTCTAGAACTTGTAGAGGCGCCTAATGACATTAGGCCTATTGTTTTCAAATAGGTATACAAGTAAATGAAATTGATAGATTTGAAGGTGCAAACCTTCAAAGTCAAGCCTAGTGGCGAAAAGATTTATTCAGAAAGAAATGGTTTGATTATGAAAAGATTTTTTCACCAATAGTCAAGTTTGACTCTATCTAGATTCTCTTATCCATTATATTTCGTTTGGATGAAATATGGCAATGGATATCAAAAAAGCTTCTATTAGTAGCAATCTTGAAGAAGACATCTATATGATGTAACTAGACTTGTACATAGCAAAGAAACAGTAGTGTTTAGTATGCAAGTTGCTTAAATTCCATTTAAGGATTAAAGCAAGCATCTGAATCATTAAAATATCATCATTGATCAAGGAATCAAATTATTTGATTTTGATCAAGTATCAAAAAGCCTTATGTGTGTAAAAGCTATATAGAATAATAAATTTCTTAATGTATGTTGATGACATTCTAATCATTTAGAATGATATAGAGATATTGTCATCAATAGAGTTTTTGTTTAATCCAGTTTGATATAAAGTACTTGGGAAAGACTAGTCATAGCCTAAGAATTTAAACTTTGTTACAATTCAGAAATTAGGATATTGAGTTTATCTCAAACTGCTTAAATAGATTAGATTCTAGCCAAGTATAGCATGTAATACTTCAAGAAAGGATTCTTTCCTTTTAAGTTTGAAGTTCCTTTATATAGGACTATAGTCCTAAGACATATAAAAGGAAGAGCATATAAAGATGGTTCCTAATATCATATCAATAGGAAGTCTTTATGCTATGCTATATACTAGGCTAAATATCTATTTTGCGGTGGGCATGGCAAGCAAATATCAATTGAATCAAAGATTACTTAATTTAGTGGGAGTAAAGCATATACTCAAATATCTTAGGAGAATGAGGGATTATATGCTTATCCACAAAAGTGAGGTTTTGATTGTTACTGGATGTATAAATGTTGACTTGTAGTTTGATTATGGTTTATGAAGTTGGACTTCAAGATATGTGTTCATCCTAGTGGTGAAGATACACATTAAGCATAAGTATTATCTCACAAAGGGAGATATGAGTACTTGAGTAGTAGTAGAAAAGATAATTTATGCAATAAATCTGACTGAAACTTGTTTCTAAACCTTGCCTTACAGTGACTATAAATTATTCTAAAGGGAGATAAGTGTCGGATATATGGTAAATTGTCTTTGAGGGCAAGTGGGAGATTGTTGGGGTTTATGCCCTAAAATCCAATTTATTGGCATGTCATAAATAATTAAATTGTTTAATTATATGAGACTATCTATAAATGAAATAATGAGACATTATCTTAATCCATGAGATGCATAGTATGCGATTTATGTGATTTAGTCACAGAAGATATAAATTGCAAGTTCTTTGTAAACTCAGAATGTAGTTCGTAGTCGGTGATTAAATTGGGTATTTCATCTGCGAAGACTATAACATATCAACTAAGATGATTTGTCTTGATCATGGAAATGGAAGATTTCTAGTTGGTATGTTGATATGTTTTAAGAGTTAAGACATATTGAACTGGACCGCTGTGAGATTTATTATTCTCCTAACGACTGTCAATTGAATAATAAATCTCACGACTTCTATTTACATCAACTCTAAATCCTAAGAGAATAATGGACCTGATCATGAGATGTAGGTTGCTTTGATATATCAGGAGTGAGATCTATAAGTTACGGTCAAAACCTCAGTATGTTGGGCAGCTGCATTTAGTGTTGATGGAACATATATTCTCAAGATGGAATTCATAATCTCTTAACGGAGATATAAAATATTCCCTTGAGATAAGTTTAATAAGATTGGTTATTCAGAGAGTTGGGCCCAACCACTTTAGTAAGGAGTTACTAAAGTATATATTTATGGAATTGGATTTCATAAATATATGATGAATAACATTAAGGATTAAACCGGGTACTCAAGGATTAAGATGTAGTAATCTTCAAAGTGGCAGTCTATATTCATGACTTTGTATTACTACGAATATTTTAATGAAGGGGTTGTATGTATAATAAAGTCTTGGGATATAATTTATTAATAAGGTCTAGAGTGCAATTATATTCATATAGTGGTATTGAATATAATTAATGGTAACTTTGGACTTGTCAAGAGTTGACAGAAAAGCCAAAGGCCCATTGGAGCTAGAGTCTTATTTGTTCCCTTTTGGTCCCATTCCAAGCCACACACTAGAGCCCAATTGGAATGACCCAAAAGGCTAGCCCAATTAGATAATCAGTTGTATATAAGGAGAGAAACATACAGAATTTCATAAGTCCTTTCATGGGTCTTTTCATTAGTGTTTTTCATCAAGATTACACAAAGAATGAAATGGTTTGTATGTGAGTGTTGGACACTCCCTTGTTCTCACCTTGGAAACTGATTGAGAGACCACACATCTTGGGCATTAAGTGGAACTGGAGTGAAGATTAAAAGTCTTCCCAAGAAGTTCTGATATTTGGTTTTGAATTTCACCGCACCAAGGTACGCTTTCTTATTCTTAAATTCTGAAACTTTCATAGTGCTTGTTATCAATTGCTAATTAAGTAGATCCGTTGATTTTTCACTGTGTATGTTTTGTATGTGATACAAACATGTATTTTCCCAACAAAATGCACCTACCATTTTTAGAAAAATTTGGCTTTGCAACCTTGATCGGGTATTTATCATGGTGAGTTTCTACTATGATGCAAGATTAATGCACAAGATTGGCAAGTAACCGAAACTTTCATGACATGCTCAAAAATGCGGGAAGGACCCTTCCTTTGATTACATGCTTGTACAAGACTTGTTTTTACAACGTTGGGTTCATCGGCTCCAATGATAGGCCTCTTACAAGAAATGCAACTGCAAGAAAGAAATTGGCTTTTGATAATATGGACTTCTCGGGGAAGCTCTTGGACACTTAGATCTCTTGGCAATTTGGATCTTACACCCTCTTGGTCACTTTGATATCTTGTGATCTCTTTGATGATTTAAGCTTCTGGGAAATCTTTTTGGATCTTTTCTAGGAAAGCTCTTGAACTCTTGATGCTTTGGGAATTCTTGACAGCTTTTTGGTAGCATTTCCTCTTGAACAGAGTTTCGGTTACTTGCCATAAATTTTATCTTTGCACAATTAGGTGATGAAACCAATTTTATCTTTGCACAATTAGGAGTAAAATTATTCATATAGTCATTTTCTATGAATTTAGCATTTGTACTAACAAAAACTTTGTTATCTTTACGACTATAAAATAAATAACCCCTAGTTTCTTTTAGATAGCCCACAAGCAAACACACTTTCGATTTTGGTTCCAATTTATCAGGCTTCCCTTTTAACACATGTGCTGGACAACCCCAAATGTGGAGATATTTCATGCTAGGCTTATGCCCACTCCACAATTTCATGGGTGTTTTGGGAACAGATTTTGATGGAACTAAATTCAAAAGATGTATTGTTGTATTTAAGGCATAACCCCAAAAAGAAATTGGTAAAGTTGAGTAACTCATCATGGACCTAACCATTTCTAAAAGAGTCATATTCCTTCTTTCTGCTACACCATTTTGTTGGGGAGTTTCAAGTGCAGTCAATTGGGATACAATCCCATTTTCGGTCAAGTAATCCATGAAATCCCCAAGAAGGTATTCGCCACCACGATCAGATCGAATGGCCTTTATGTGTTTACCCAATTGATTCTCAACTTCAGCCCTAAACTCTTTGAATTTTTCAAAGGCTCCAGACTTTCGTCTCATTAGGTACACATAACCATATTTTGAGTAATCATCGGTGAAAGTGATGAAGTACTCAAAACCTCCTTTTGCTTGGGTTGACATAGGACATAAACATCCATATGAACTAATTTAAGCAACTCTTTGGCTCTTCTACCTTTTGCATTAAAAGGTCGCTTGGTCATTTTGCCTTCCAAACAAGATTCATAAACTGGAAATTCATCAAAGTCCAATGGCTCTAAGAGACCATCTTTGATCAGTCTTTGAATTCTATTTGGATTAATATGACCTAAACGCAAGTGCCAAAGACATCATTAGTAAAAGGAAACCCATGCAACTCTTCAGAGTTGCACCCCGCCCCATGAATGTGTGATGTGTATCATGTGCGTGGGTTAGGCTCGAGCCGTACTTTGAAACAAAATGTTTTGTGTCTTATTCTTTTGATTCCATTAGCGAAGCTCACAAATCAAAAGAGGGGCACCTGTAGAGACCGCATTTTGTACCCCTTACAACTCGAGCCCTCGTTCCCCAATGATGCTCGAACTAAGGACCAAGGCCAGTTTAAAGCCCCATTAGATATCAAATTGACTTGAGGAGTAAAATGTCACTTTTTAAATGCACAAAAATCTTTTTTTAAAAATAAATGACCAAAGTGACCCTCGGCCCAAGTACGTGGGCTGCAGCTTGTGTACGTGGGCCACAGCATGCGTACGCAAGCATATTCCTGCGTACGCAGCTAGGGTTTCAGAAGCATGGAAAATGCAAGTTTTCTGCAATAATGGCTGCGGTTTGAAATGAATCCCACACCTTCTGGGAGCCATTCCAAAGCCTATTTTTTCCACTATAAAAAGCCTTGCATGGTACACTTTCAAGACACATAGAAATCCCTCGGAAAAAACGTAAGATTCACTAGAAAATAGTGAATCAAAAGGGAGTTTTTTTCAAAACACCCTAAAGTCATTTTTATTTGATTGGGACCATTTCTGGCCCCAATTCTTTTAGTTTAACATTGCTAATCACTTTCTTATTAGTTTATGAATAGACTTGACTGAGGGGCACAGTAAAAATTAAGCTTGGAAAGCTTTATGTGTTAGGTATTCTTTTAAACTTCTCTTTTTCCTTTCTTTTACTTTTAGTCTTTAAATCTTCCTGTTTGCTTTGTTTTTTTGTTAGAATATTCTTTAATATGCTTTTCGAGGATAGGTTTAAGTTTCTATAAGTTTAAATGCATGTTTGCATGTTAGAATTAGGGTTTTAGTTCATGCTCTGCTTTTCTGCTTAGTTTGTTTCTGGGTTAGGGTTTTGAAAAAGTCCCACGCATGCATGCCATGAGGATGCGTACGCAAGTTCAATCCTGCGTACACAGGCCTCTGGTTATGCACACAAGCACTTGCCCAGAAATCCTAATCCGGATTCCTTATGGTTTGGCTCGTTTGTTTCACATGCTTTATCTCTTTTTAAAGCCTTTTTCATATGTTTATATGTATTTGTGCCTCTATCTTATATTCTTGATGTCTTTAACATGTTTAGATTAGGGGTTTTTATTTTTGTTTCTTGCTTTGATGCCATGTCATTCATTCACATGTCCATGCATCAATGCCATAGGTGTTGTGTTGCTGAAAGGTAAGTAAAGGGTAAGTCATGCATTAGAAACGTCCGTGCATTTGTGTTATGGATTTATTTTGATGATATGATGAAGCATGCTTAGATGTATGATTAGGGTTTCTAATGTGTTAAATGCCTTGATGCCATTGTTAGATGAATGTTAGGGTTATGTGTAGTTTGGCTCTCTTTTGCTTTAGGATAGATAAGTATGCTTGTTTAGGGATAAAGATGCCATGTTGTATGTTAGATGCATGATTAGTGTGTGTGTGAGTTTAGAATACAAGTATTGAATTAATTTTTAATAGGGTTAAGACATAAGACACGATGATGGGAGGCCAACCTTAAGGTTGAGCGATCTTGGATGCCTAACACCTTCCCAATGGCGTATCTAAACTTCGAATCCATACTCTGCTAGTAAGATTAAATGCCCTTCCTTGGGAGGATGCTATATATATGGTTCCTAGACAATTGCAAAAACTAGGTAGCAACTCCCCCCTTATGTCCACAACCCCAAACCCAAATTAGGGCAAAATCTTGTTTTTATTTGTTTTAATCGTTTTTCACATGTAATTTGATTCTGTTTGACTCTATTTTAGGTTAATCATTTATGTTTAATTATTTACCATGTTAGTTTGAGTCTTTTTCTATATTCGGCTTATTTTCCTTATGTGTATGATTTAACTGTTATCTTTTCTTTTTTTAATATAATATGTTTTATTGTGTTTAGTTTGTTTCCTTTTATATTATGATGTGATATTTAATATGTTGTATGTGTTATTTCTTTAAGTGCATGATGTATGTTTAGGTAAAGGATTAGGGCTCTCTTAATAAACTCATTAATTAAATACGGCCTAGCAACACAAAATGAAGGCTGGCCCACAAGCCGAGCGGTCTTAAGTGCCCTACACCATTTCAAGCCGTACCTAAACTCTAGACCCATAGTCTGGTATATGGACCCATGTATGTAAGTGGTTGGCCCAAAAGACCAAATATGGTTCTTAGACCAAATCTAGGTGGCGACTCCACTTTCCTCTGCCATGGTCCACTTGGCTGGGGCGTACTCTCCTTTGTGCACATAGTGGCGACTCCACTAGGGATAGAGATGAAGTTTTATTAATTGAGCCCAATCCAGTTTTATTTTGTTTTTTCACAAACTTCACTTGGTTCTTTTTGTCACTTTCACCCCGGTTGGTGATGAGTGGGAAGGTGGAGGCTCCATTCAGGCCAAAATCTTCTAGAGTTCATCTCATCAACTCACAATCTATGTTATTGCTTATAATGGGCTTTGAGTAAGTTAGCAATTTGCCATCAATCTACAATGGTTGATTTAGGCCTAAGGTTGGAATCATGGCCCGCCTAGTTGAGAGTGACCTACTGATCTGTCCTTTTAGCTTTAAGGAGCTTGCCTACACATAGATGAGCTTAAAACCCAACCAGGTAGGGTTACCCAATTATGTGTGTATGTGTGTGCTTTTTTTGAATTGTTTGTTGAGCTAATAAAATTGGTCAATCTTTTTTTTTTTAATTCTTTTATGTTTTCAAAAAAAAAAAAACAAAATTTTTTTTACCAAGTTCATTTTTAAATAAAATTTTTCGAAAAAAAAAATGTGAAGTTTTCACCCAAAAAGAAAAACAAATGAATTTTCAATAAGTGTGAGTTTTTAGTTAGGTTTTTTATATATAAATGCCAAAAATAATTTAAAAGAGTGAGTTTCTTTGTAAATAATTTTTTTTCTTCAAGAAATAATTGCTTTCAAAATAAAAAATTTTCAAAACAAAAGTGAGTATTTAGTTAGATTTTTTATATAAATTCCTAAAATAAATTTCAAAAAAAGTGAGTTATTTGTAAATAAAAAAAAATCAAATTGAATTTTCAAAAAAAGAGTTTCTTTCAAAATAAAAATTTTCAAAAAAAAAAAAAAAAAAAGTCCTTTGAGTTTTTCTTAGTATAAAATTTTTCAAAGATTGGCCCATTCTAGTAACCCATTTTCGTTTGATGTTTTGAGTCTTTCCTTCATTATGTCTTGGGCTTAGTCCCCTCCTTATTTGGTCTAGGGTCATTAGGCGCATCCTTGTGTTGTCTTGCGCCTTAAGCCAACCTTTGTCTTGTCTGGGGGTATTATGCACAATATCGTGTCATCTCGAGCCCTAGGCCTACCTTTATCTTTGTTGGAAAAATATATGTTTGTATCGCATACAAAACATACGCAGTGGAAAATTAATGGATCTACTTCATTCGCAATAGATAACATGTACTAAGTAAATTTCAGAATATAAGATTAAGAGAGTGTACCTTGATGTGGTGAATTTCAAAAAAAAAAAAAAGATTAGAAGCACTTGGGAACACTTTTAACCTTCACTCCAATTCCACTAACGCCCAAGAAGTGTGGTCTCTCAATCAGTTATATGAATTTGTTCAAGGGAGAATGAAAAAGTGTCCAAACACTCATATACAAACCATTTCATGTTTCTTACTAAATTCTGTATGTTTCTCTCCTTATAATTGATTATCTAATTGGGATATCTTTTTGGGCCTTCCCAATTGGGCTCTAGTATGTGGCTTGGAGTGGGACCAAAAGGGAACAAATAAGACACTAGCTCCAATGAGCCTTGGGCTTTTCTGTCATCTCTTGACAAATCCAAAGTTACCATTAATTATATTTAATACTACTATATAAATATGATTGTACTCTAGGCCTTATTAATAAATTAAATCCCAAGACTTATTATATACATGCAACCCCTTCATAAAATATTCATAGTAATACAAAGTCATAAATATAGACTGCCACTTGTAGATTACTACATCTTAATCCTTAAGTACCCGGTTTAATCTCTTAAAGTTATTCATCATATATTTATGAAATCCAATTTCATAAATATATACTTTAGTAATTCCTTACCAAAGTGGTTAGGCCTAACTCTTTGAATAACTGAACCCATTAAACTTATCTCAAGGGAATATTTTGTATCTTCGTTAAGAGACTATGAATTCCATCTTGAAAATATATGTTCCATCAACACTAAATGTGGCTGCCCAACATACTGAGGTTTCGATCGTGTCTTTAGATCTCACAACTGATATATCAAAGCAACCTACACTTCATGATCAGGTCCATTATACTCTCAAGATTAAGAGTTCATGTAAATAGATGTAGTGAAATTTATTATTCGTTTGACAGTAGTTAAGAGAATAATAAATTTCACAGCGGTTCAGTTCAATATGTCTTAACTCTTAAAACATATCAACATATCAACTAAAAGTCTCCACTTCCATGATCAAGATAAATCATCTTAGTTGATATATTATAGTCTTCGTAGATGAAACGCTTAATTTCATCACCGACTACGAACTAAAATTTTGAGTTTACAAAGAACTTGTGACTTATATCTTCTGTGACTAAATCACATAAATCACATACTATGCATCTCATGGACTATGTGATAATGTCTAAATATTCATGTTACCACTATTTTAGATAATAACAAAACAACTTTATTAATTACAATATTAAGTCATACACAATGTCATACATAATACCATATTTAATATCATACATAGCATCACACAATAGGATTTAAAAGCACTAATCGTAACAATCTTGTCCAGGGGCAATAAGCCCATTCTCGTGTTGTCTTGGGCCTTAGGCTTATCCTTTGTCATGTCAAGCTTTGGCACATCCGTATCTTATCTTGTCTTGTCTTAGGCCTTAGGCCCATTCTTTGCCGCCTCATAAGCAGCAACATATTCAGCTTCCATGGTGGAGTCTGCAATACAAGATCGCTTAACAATTCTCTAACTTATGGCTCCACCTCCCAAGGTGAACACACAACCTGAAGTGGATTTTTTGAAATCTAAATTTGATTGAAAATATAAATCTGTATAGCTAATAGGAATCAAATCCTCACAATGGCAAACAAGCATATAATCTTTCGTTCTCCCTAGATACTTAAGAATATGCTTTACAGCTTGCCAATGTTTTGGTCCTGGATTTGATTGATATCGGCTGACCATGCCAACTGAATAACAAATATCTGGTCTAGTACAAAGCTTGACATACATGAGACTTCCCACTACAGAAGCATAAGGAACTTGTCTCATCATATTTTCTTCCTTTTAAGTCTTAGGCCTTTGGTCATCAGACAGAGGAACTCCATGTCTGAAAGGAAGTAATCCTTTCTTGGAGTTTTGCATGCTAAACCGTTCTAGAAACTTATCTATATACCCAGCTTGCAATAAGCCTAACATCTTATTCTTGTGATCTCGTCAAAGCTTGATCCCTAGAATAAAGATAGCCTCACCCAAATCCTTCATATCAAACTGGCTTGACAACCAACCTTTACAGATGACATTACCCCAATATCATTTCCAATAAGTAGAATATTATCAACATAAAACACTAGGAACATTACTACTTTATCTTGATGTCTTTTGTACACACATGGTTCAAGAAGACTTTGTTCAAAACCAAATGACTTGATTGCTTGATCAAATCTGATGTTCCATGACCTAGATGCTTGCATAAGTCCATACATAGACCTTTTCAACTTGCAGACCATATGCTCTTGGTTCTTTGCTATGAAACCTTTAGGTTGCATCATATAGATTTCCTCTTCAAGATTGCCATTAAGAAATGCAATCTTGACATTCATTTGCCAAATCTCAATATCATAATGAGCAGCAATGGATAAGAGAATTCTGATAGATTTAAGCATTGCTACTAGTAAAAAGGTTTTTTCATAATCAATACCTTCTTTTTGTGCATACCTTTTCGCCACTAGCCTTGCTTTAAAGGTTTCAACCTTTCCATCTATCCTTATCTTCCTCTTGTAAACCCATTTGCAACCAACAAGTTTAATGTCGTTAGGCGCCTTTACAAGATCCCAAACTTGATTGGAATACATAGAATCTAATTTAGATTTCATAGCTTTAACCCAATGGTGTGCATCTATATCATTCATTGCCTTTTCATAAGTGTAGGGATCCAATTCAGCCTCTTCTAAGATAGTTTCATAAGTTTCTCCCAAACCTATAAATCTTATAGGAGGCTGAACAATTCTCCCACTATGACGAGGCACCTATGTACTAAACATCTCATGAGTAGTATCTTGTGGTGTATCTAATACAACCACATCATCCCTAGTTTCATCTATTGGTTGTTCATTTACAGGTTCATCTAATTCAGCCAATACAACTTTACTTCTAGGATTAAAATTATTCACATAATCATCTTCCAAAAATTTGGCATGGGTGCTAACAAGCACTTTGTTGTCTTTATGATTATAAAATAAATAACCCTTGGTTTCCTTTGAACACCCTAAAAACATACATACTTTCGTTTTTGCTTCCAACTTATCAGACTTCCCTTTCAACACGTGTGCTGGACATCCCTAAATGTGGAGATATTTCATACTAGGCTTGCACCCACTCCACAATTCCTTAGGTGTTTTAAGAACAGATTTTAATGGAACTAAATTCAAAATATGCATTGCAGTTTTTAGTGCATATCCCCAAAAGGAAATTGATAAAGTTGAATAACTCATCATAGACCTAACCATTTCCAAAAGAGTCCTATTCCTTCTCTCAACTACACCATTCTGTTGGGGAGTTCCAGGTGCAGTCAATTGGGATATGATCTCATTTTGAATTAAGTAATCCTTGAAATCCCCAAGAAGGTATTTGCCACCTTGATCAAATCAAATGGCCTTTATGTGTTTACCCAATTGATTCTCAACTTCAGCCTTAAACTCTTTGAATTTTTCAAAGGCTTCAAACTTCCATCTCATTAGGTACACATAACCATATCTTGAGTAATCATCGGTGAAAGTGATGAAATACCCATAACCTCCTTTTGCTTGGGTAGACATAGGACCACATACATCTGTATGAACTAATTCAAGTAACTCTTGAGCTCTTCTACCCTTTGCATTAAAAGGTCATTTAGTCATTTTGCCCTCCAAACAAGATTCACAAACTGGAAATTCATCAAAGTCCATGGATCCTAAGAGTCCATCTTTAATCAGTCTTTGAATTCTGTTTGAATTAATATGACCTAAACACAAGTGCCAAAGATATGCATCACTAGTAGAAGGAAACTTTCTCTTTAATGATTTTTCATGAAAATTATTCTTTAATTTATAATTATATAATTCATGCTTATCAGGAGTTAAAACATAAAGACCATCAACAATATTGCCAGAACAGATAAACACTTTACCCTTCTTTATTACAACATTGTCTTTAGGGATAACACAATATCCATGTTTACCTAAATAAGTTGCAGAAATTAAATTCCTACGAACATTAGGTACATACAGATAGTTTTCCAATATTATAACTCCAACAGCTACAACTAGAATCCTGCTCCCTTCAGCAAAAGTAAGAAACAATTCCGCTTCATTAAGCTTTCTAGTCTCCTGGAACCCCTGCAAAGAATTGCAGATATGATTAGTTCAACCGAAATCCACACACCAGGAATCCGTGGGATTTTGTACTAAACATATTTCAAGGAGGAATGAACTTTTCATACCCTTATTATTGGCAACCCTGAACTTTGGACAATTCCTCTTCCAATGTCCTTTCTCACCACAGTGGAAACACTTTTCTTTGATCTTCTTTCGTTTGTCGGCAACCCCTAAGGCAATTTGTTTACCATCTTGCTTGGTGAAATCTTTCTTCTTCTTCTTCTTCTTACCCTTGCCTTTCGACTTAGGTTGAGAAGTAGAAGTTTCACCCATATTGGCTTCAACATTAAAAGTACCAAGGATGCCTTTCGCCGCTACCAATTCACTCATTAATTCAGACAAAGAATAAATCTTTTTGTTCATATTATAATTGAGTCTGAATTCCTTGAATGATTCTAGTAGTAACTAAAGTATCATATCCACTTGGGATTCTCCATCAATATTGGCACCTAAAACTTCCAGTGTATTCAGATTAGAAATCTTTGTAAGACAATGCTCCCTCACTGAATTGCCTTCAGCCATTTTGGTATTATAAATTTTCCTCATGGTTTCTTGCCTTGCAGAATGGCCTTACTCACCAAAAATCTCCTTCAGACTTAGCATAATGTCTAAAGCTAGTTCTACATCTTATAGTTGATGCTGTAGAACATTTGAGATAGATGCTAGGATGTAGCATTTGACCACCTCATTAGATTTCTGCCAACGATCATATCGCTGTTTTTCCTTAGGAGGAGCATCTAATGAAGGAAAGCTAGGACATGGTTGAGTAAGCATATATTTGTGCTCTTCAGCTGTAAGAACAATGTCCAAATTCCTTTTCCAGTCGACATAATTGGATCCAGTCAGTTTTTTATTATTATTAAGAATAGTTACAAGTGGGCTAAAAGATGCCATGATCAAATCTGAAAATAATAAACATGAATATAATAAGTAAACTGGACATTATCAATTTAGCATATAAGCATATGGAACCTTAATAAAACCATAAAATAATATATGCAACGACAACCCAATCCATGTCTATAATTCCTTGGTAGCAAGTTTATTATAAACACATTAATTCATTGAGAACTATTCTCATTATTAGTGCTATCATGATAACTCTTATCATACACTAATAATATGCCGTATTACCCTCAGTCTCTAAGTAATAATAACATAGCTCCTTTGGGAGGTTAACATTACACTTAGTTTAGTGTACACCATTATCTAGAATCATGTGTAGCCACATTTCATTTCCCTTTATAGTGTTTAAACTTGTAGTACCATAGAACAAAACACCCTCCTTCAGGATCGCAAGGTATATACGCCAAGACGTGGTGTTTGTCCACACTACTTTAAACGGGTAAGTTCAATCTTGTAGTACTATGAAGTAAGCACCCACTAGATGTTTTAAATTAAAGGTTTTTAATTATAAAACATGCGTAAACTAATTACACACAGCCTTGCACTTTATACATTTGAAAACAGTTAGAAAAAGTTCAAAATTCCCTTTAGATGCATTTTCTCGAGAGGCTTGCAACTAAGCTCTTCCCGCGAAAATGGATTAAGGCAAAAAAGTGAAAACACAAAAATTCAGACAGAAACTTTGTAAACTCAGAATTTTAGTTCGTAGTCGGTGATGAAATTGGGCATTTCATCTGTGAAGACAAATAACATATCAACTAAGATGATTTGTCTTGATCATGAAAATGGAGATTTCTAGTTAGTATGTTGATATGTTTTAAGAGTTAAGACATATTGAACTGGACCGCTGTGAGATTTATTATTCTCCTAACAATTGTTAAATGAATAATAAATCTCACGACTTCTATTTACATCAACTCTAAATCCTGAAAGAATAATGGACCTGATCATGAGATGTAAGTTGCTTTGATATATCAGGAGTGAGATCTATAAGTTACGGTCAAAACCTCAGTATGTTGGGCAGCCACATTTAATGTTGATGGAACATATATTCTCAAGATGGAATTCATAATTTCTTAACGGAGATATAAAATATTCCCTTGAGATAAGTTTAATGGAATTGGTTATTCAGAGAGTTAGACCCAACCACTTTAGTAAGGAGTTACTAAAGTATATATTTATGGAATTGGATTTTATAAATAAATGATGAATAACATTAAGGATTAAACCGGGTACTCAAGGATTAAGATGTAGTAATCTTCAAAGTGGCAGTCTATATTCATGACTTTGTATTACTACGAATATTTTAATGAAAGGGTTGCATGTATAATAAAGTCTTGGGATATAATTTATTAATAAGTCCTAGAGTGTAATTATATTCATATAGTGGTATTGAATATAATTAATGGTAACTTTGGACTTGTCAAGAGTTGACAGAAAAGCCCACAGCCCATTGGAGCTAGAGTCTTATTTGTTCCCTTTTGGTCTCACTCCAAGCCACACACTAGAGCCCAATTGGAATGGCCCAAAAGGCTAGCCCAATTAGATAATCAGTTGTATATAAGGAGAGAAACATACAGAATTTCATAAGGTTCTTTTGATAACTCTTTTCATAAGTGTTTTTCATCAAGATTACACAAAAAATGAAATGGTTTGTGTGTAAGTGTTGGACACTCCCTTGTTCTCTCCCTGGAAACTGATTGAGAGACCACACATCTTGGGCATTAAGTGAAATTGGAGTGAAGATTAAAAGTCTTCCCAAGAACTTCTGATCTTTGATTTTGAATTTCACCGCACCAAGGTACGCTTTCTTGTTCTTAAATTCTGAAACTTTCATAGTACATGTTATCAATTGCGTATGAAGTAGATCCGTTGATTTTCCGCTGCATATGTTTTGTATGTGATACAAACATGTATTTTAATCCCAACAATATAGAACTCTATCCTTAACTTATTTGGTTAAGAATTCAAATCTCATTAGAAACTATATACCTTTTAATTAAGCTTTAATCTCATCAAAAATTCTAATTAAAATAAATTAAGGATTTTCAATCATACAACAATTCCAATCTAATTAGAATGTTTCTTAAAAGACAAGTCCCAAACTATTTAGGACTAAGAGTTCTATTTAACTAATATCTTTGTAAGGTTGAAATTTATCAACCATTTTGTTGGCTTTATTCCGTGCCAATTTGCTTGTAATTCAACACTTAGAAACCCTGTACTTAGGTGGGAATCATGTAAGGGTAGTGTGTGAGAAAGTGTGAAGAAATGCTCAAGACTATGCAGTGAAGCTAGAACTCGTGACTGGATCTCGCGGGTGACTCGCGACTGGCAAGCCGCCAAAGGATGCACACGAGTGAAGCATGCAGAGAAGTTGATCAATCATGCCAGCTGGAGCACTACAGGACAAAAATCCAGCCTAGCCATTCAGTTAGCTCGTGGCTTGAACTCGTGACTTAGTCAAGTCACGAGGCCAAGTCGCCAGCTAACCCTGTTTTGGAAAAACTGACTCTTCGCATTCCATTCTCACTCTAGAATAAATACCCCTTATACTCACGAAATGTAGAGAGCTTCTAGAAAGAATTTTGAGAGAGAAATCCTAGAGAAAATAAAATTGACTCTCCACAATCTTTACATAGTGACTCTTCAAATTTCTCTACTCTCACCCTCTCCATTGCTAGATCCTTGAGAGGTACATTACCCAAATCCATTTCTCACCTTACCCACATCTGTGAGAAGGCTATTTGGTGCTTGGGAAGCAATTAGGAAGGGACCAATTGATATTGGTTGAT
Source organism: Lithocarpus polystachyus (assembly GCA_033629205.1). Classification (NCBI taxonomy): domain Eukaryota; kingdom Viridiplantae; phylum Streptophyta; class Magnoliopsida; order Fagales; family Fagaceae; genus Lithocarpus; species Lithocarpus polystachyus. The sequence continues at coordinate 61,049,008 of CM066165.1, forward strand.
GCTATGGGCTATAGCGGAATTCGGTAAGCTAAAGAGGACAAAGGTTTGACGTAACCTCGTTGGAGCAAGAAGCTTGGAGGGTTTAGGTACACTGGGTAGATTAGACTTGGAGGGTCTTTTACCTGTTCATGTATCTCAACTTCATTCTTTAGTGGATTATTGACCACTTGAAGGGCGGCGGAGAGGTTTTACACCGAGGGCTTCGGTTTCCTCTTCGATAACACATCGTTGTATTGTCCTTGTGTTTGCATCTCTATTCCTTTAATCTTTGCCATTTAATTTCTATTATGGATGTGATTTTATTTGGTTTAGATTGTTTATCAATTCTGTTATAAGCTTATGTTCATTTTCTGCACATAATTTGTTTGATATTAAGCTTGAATTGGTAATTTGTATTTTGAGGGGTCTAAACGTTCACAGTGTTTTTCACACTATTTGAACATTCATTCTTTGATCTCATTAGGTCTTTTAGTTAGATCCATGTGTCATCACACACAATCTTGCTCTTTATACATTTGAAAACACTTAGAAAATATTCAAAATTCCCTTCAGATGCATTTTCGCGAGAATCTCGCGACTAAGCTCTTCTCGCGAAAAAGGCGTATAGACAGAAACTTGCTCGTTTCGTTTAGACAGAAAGTTTCGCGACTTTCGCGAGTAAAGCTTCCCACAAAACAGTTTTGTGGTTCAATAGCATTTTTTGTGGGTTACCTTCTCGAGAAATTGCTTGTGAAAAACGCGTGTTTTCAATTTTCAAAGAGCTGATATAGACAGTTTTCTACGGTATTTCATGAACAAACAACAACCATATGAACATAATAGATAGAATTTGATATCAAAACTGAATTCCATTGATGCGATAGCCTTAAAGATCAATTTAACATACTTAAATTCAAAATTAAACAAAATCATAACATCAATATCAGTTTTCATCAAATCATAGTTTCAACAACCATGCAGAAAATTAAATGCGTATATAACTTTCTAACATCATGAAACAATTATCTCTAATTCTAAAACTCACAAAAAATGTTATTCAGATTCGAATTAAAGACTGCTCTGATACCATTTGTTGGGAAAATACATGTTTGTATCACATACAAAACATACGCAGCAAAAAATTAACTGATCTACTTCATTCGCAATTGAAAACATGTACTATGTAAGTTTCAGAATTTAAGAACAAGAAAGCGTACCTTGGTGCGGTGAAATTCAAAACCAAATGATTAGAAGTACTTGGGAACACTTTTAATCTTCACTCCAATTCCACTTCATGTCCAAGAAGTGTGGTCTCTCAATCAGTTTCCAAGGAGAGAATAAGAGAGAGTGTCTAACACTCACACAGAAACCATTTCATGTTCTCGTGTGATCATGATGAAAACCACTTAGAAAACTCTATTGAAAGACTTATGAAATTCTGTATGTTTCTCTCCTTAAATATAACTGATTATCTAATTGGACTAGCATTTTGGGCCATTCCAACTGGGCTTTAGTGTGTGACTTGGAGTAAGACCAAAAGGGAACAAATAAGACTCAAGCTCCAATGGGCCTTGGGCTTTTCTGTTAACTCTTGACAAGTCCAAAGTTACCATTAATTATATTCAATATCACTATATGAATATAATTGCACTCTAGACCTTATTAATAAATTATATCCCAAGATTTTATTATACATGCAACCCCTTCATTAAAATATTCCTAGTAATACAAAGTCATGAATATAGACTGCCATTTTGAAGATTACTACATCTTAATCCTTGAGTACCAAGTTGAATCCTTTATGTTATTCATCATATATTTATGAAATCCAATTCCATAAATATATGCTTTAGTAACTCCTTACTAAAGTGGTTGGGCCCAACACTCTGAATAACTAAACCCATTAAACTTATCTCAAGGGAATATTTTATATTTCCGTTAAGAGATTATGAATTTCATCTTGAGAATATATGTTCCATCAACACTAAATGTGGCTGCCCAACGTACTGAGGTTTTGATCGTAACTTATAGATCTCACTCTTGATATAGCAACCTACATCTCTTGATCAGGTCCATTATTCTCTCAGGGTTTAGAGTTGATGCAAATAGAAGTCGTGAGATTTATTATTCATTTAATAGTCGTTAGAAGAATAATAAATCTCACAGTGGTCAAGTTCAATATGTCTTAACTCTTAAAACATATCAACATATCAACTAGAAGTCTCCACTTCCATGATCGAGACAAATCATCTTAATTGAGATGTTATAGTCTTCGCAAATGAAATTCCCAATTTCATCATTGACTATGAACTAAAATTCTGAGTTTACAAAGAACTTGTGATTTATATCTTCTGTGACTTTTTACATAAATCACATACTATGCATCTCATGGACTAAGATAATGTCTCATTAGTTCATTTATAGATAGTCTCATATAATTAAACAATTTAATTATTTATGACATACCAATAAATTGAATTTTAGGGCATAAATCCCAACATAATCATCCTAATGAGAAAGACGAAGTGAGGATGGTCATGAAGAATATATTGCCTACTTATGGGCACCAACTTGCACCAATTCCTTTGAAGACTTTTGTGGATTTATATGATGTTGGTATACAAGTTGAGAATGCTATTAATAGTAAACTTATTGAGAAGAGTGGTGCAAAAAATCAAAAGAAGTTTGGGGTAAGGAATTCAAGTAATAGTGGTAACAATGGTGGTAAGACAAGTGAAGTTAGTGTTGTTAATGTTCGAAGAGAGTTCATTCCATTGGGAATGACTTTATCCCAAGCACTTGATGCTTTTTCAACCAAGGGATTCATCAAGCCATTAGATCTTGGAAGTTATACTTAAAACACCTCTGTTCCAAACTACAATGCAATTGAATATTGCAAGTACCATCAGAGCCATAGTCATTTTACTAATAAGTGCACTCATCTTCATAATGACACTGAAGACCTCATTCAATCTGGCAAGGTCCCTTTGCCACCCATCAACCACCCAAACATCATAACTAATCCTGTTCCCAACTACCATGTTGTGCATCCTCCTACTTAGGGCTAATTGATCAAGAAGTTTAGTCTTTGTTGTTTCATTTTAGAAGAGTCTTTCAATTTAGTATGTCTTTGTTGTTTCAATTTATTGATTCTTTCAATTCATGTACTATTTTAATTCATCAATAAAGTGGTTTGCAATGATTTGAGTGTTATGATATGTTCTCAAAGTTTCAAGTTCATTTGACTCTCAATATATAGTTTTACATGTTTGCCCATTTGAACAAAGCAAATTGGATGAAGAGAGGTCATTATTCTGCTATCTTAAACACATTTTCCTTTGCTCATCCCTTTTAAGTCTTCAAATTTGCTTTCTTTTAAAGTAACCCTTGTTATGGATTACCTCTTACACTAGGGGCAAGAAGTGGAATAAAGTGATGGAAAAAAAAAAAAGTAAAGTGAAGTAAATCAAAAGTGAACAAAAAAAAAGAGTGAAAAAGTGAAGTGAATTAAAATGCAAAAAAAAAAAAAAAAAAAAAAAAAAATTGAAAGTTCAAAAGTTCAAAAGTGATGATAAGTTATCCTTGACCAAGTTGTAACCCTCAAGAAAGTAAGTTTGAGCCTTTGTTATCCATTTCTTTGTAAGCCAAGAACCTAAGCCTATATTATAAGCCAAGTAAAAGTCCTCTCTGATCAATTGAAGTTGTTTATGTGAAGTACGTTAGGCTTGATCCCTTTCGAGTACATTGGCAACATTTTGAGGTGTAGCCACATCACATCATGTAAATTGTGTAACTCATGTATTGAGAATTTGAATCAACAAGATTTTTTGAGGATAAGTCGTAGCACTTATTCATTGCATCCGATTTGTTTTTTTCTTGTAAAAGAGTATGCTAGGTTGAAAACCTGCAAGGGAAATCTAGGCAAAAGTTAGGGCCTAAAAAAAAGTAAAAAATGCCCGCTAGGTTGAAAACTCTCAAGGACAACCTAGGCAAAACTTAGGGTAAAATAAAAAGTGAATCAGTCAAGCTAGGGCCAAGGTGGACCCCGCAAGAAGGATGAATCCTAATGATTGAACATCTCAATAGTTATCAATAATGAAATAAATGTTCCGTTCCCATTTTTACCATGCTCATTAGCATGGTCTTGTTTCGTGTTTTCTTTTCTTAGAATGTGTTTGACCTTGAGTTTTGTGTCCTTTGTGTCATCTTTGTTTTCCTTCAATCTTAGTATTTTGTGTGTGTTTATTGATTCTTTAGAAGTTGTCGTCTCTATCCTTGTATTTGTAATCTTATGTGTTTGTTTTCATGTTTGATTTCTCATGTGGTTTTTCATGTATTTGTTTGCTTGTTTGTGTCCTTCGTCCATCTTGGGCCTTAGGCCTCTCCTTGCTTTATGTCGGGCCTTAGACTCATCCTTATTTTTGTCTTGGGCCCTAGGCCCATCTTGCTTAGCTTTTTGTGTGTTTGCATGCTTTATTATGTTTGTGTGCCTCCTACGTTGTTATGTTCATCCTTTTGTTATCTTTTGTGATCACATGTTTGTTTGGTGTTTTATGTGAATCTTGTGTGTTTGTTTGTTCTTTTTCTTATGTGAGTCGTGTGGTTATGTTTTGACTTCATGCATGTTTGCGTGAATCTTGTTATGTTTGTTTTTGCAAAACTTTTGTGATTATGTGTTTGTGTGAGTCATATATGACTATTTGTGTCTTTGGCGTAAATTTCTCATTTTGGAGTGGCTTTTTTGTGTTTGGATGTAAATTGCTTAGTCGAGTGGTCCTTTCGGCGTAAATTTCTCATTCTTGAGTGGCCTGTTTGTGTTTAGACATAATTTGCTTGGTCGAGTGGTCCTTTCGGTGTAAATTTCTCATTTTTGAGTGGCTGTTTGTGTTTGGATGTAAATTTCTTGGTCGAGTGGTCCCTTTGGCATAAATTTCTAATTCTTGAATGGCCTGCTTGTGTTTAGATGTTAATTTCTCGGTTAAGTAGTCCCCTTTGGTGCAAATTTCTCATTCTTGGGTGGCCTATTTGTGTTTCGACGTAAATTTCTTGCTTTGAGTGGTCCCCCTAACTTTAGGTAGAATCCTTAAAACTCGAAGGTAAAGTCCTTAAAACTCGAAAACATCTTAGATTTTGTTATGGTACATTTCTTGTTTGCATGATTGCTTGCATGTATACGTGTTATGAAGGTAGAGTCCTTAAAACTCGAAAACATCTCAGTTTTTTTTCTTTTAGGTGGTTTTTCACGCTTCTTGTTGGAAGTGCACCAATCACCTTTTTTAGCATGCCCCCATGTATGCATGTTTGCGTGTGTGTGTGTGGACTCAAAGTTTATTAACTTGCAAAATGTATGTCTTTTCAGGTTTTTTACTATACTTTTAGTGCAAGCAAATTTAATAAAGGGGCATCTGTAGACACTTCATTTTGTACCCGTTAATTAATTTTGAACTTGACATATGTCAACTAAGGGTAATTAAAGAGTTCACAATAGTTTGAAAGTAATCACAACTCAAAAGTGCTCAAATCTCTTTGAAATCGATATTGAAAAATGACCTTTGCTCACTATTTTGACCATAACTTTTGATCCATAAAGTATTTTTGAGTGAGATTTATTTCTTTAGAAATTAGACATCTTGGGCTTCAATTTGAATACAAACGTTGCCTTAATTTGGACATATATTAAGTTATGACCATTTGAAGTTGGGCTAACTGGGTAGTCCGATTTTCTAAATTTTAAAACTTCATTTTAAGGGCCCAAAACATCATGCTTTGATGTGGGCCAGCCCATAGGCCCTTGAGAACATCCAAAGATTATTAAAAAGCCCAAAAAACCCTAATTTTAACATATAAATACTCATCTTATGTCTCCAATCAAAGCCCTAGCTAGAGTGAGTAATTTTTGTTCTCCATCTTCTCTAAAACCCCTAGGGCAGTACCTTAGAATGTTTTTTACAAAATTAAGACCTCTCTTTAGTTAGTTCTAAGGCTGAAATTTTTTTTCCCAAGTTGTTTTCTAAAACTTTTTCAAAACCTTTTGTTCTTAAGTTGTGATTACTAACTATTGTTGCGTTCATTAATTATTCTTGTTCCCTCAATTTAATATTTGTGCTGTAAGCACTGAGGGGTCAGTTAAACAATCTCAAATCTGTGATTCTAAAGTGAGGTGAGTCTCTTTCCCATGATTTCTCACTTTGCTATATAGGATTCATGTGATTTCGTGTTTGATGTTATCTCAAGTGTTCTTACCATATTTTATAGATGTTTTGATCATCTTATCCATGATTTAATTTGGATTTTGGTTGTTTATAGTATGTTTTATTTGCCCTTGTTATATTATTTTAGTTCTATGTAAAGTTTAACTTGTTTTTATTTTATTTTATATGTGTTTAGGATATTTATTTGGTTTGCATGTGGCTATTTATTTAGGTTGATGCTTTGTTTTGTTTCCTTTATGTTAGTTTAGTGTTTAGTGTTTTGGTTTCTATGTTTATATCTTTGGATGATTAAATATGTAAAAATTTATTTTTTTGAATCTATGCTAAAGAATGTGTACTCATCTTTGAGTATGCATGCGCATGGTTTAAACATGCGTATGCATAATTGAATATGCGTACACACCCCGAACACAGATTGGGGAAAAATCTTATTTTTATTTGTTTTAATCATTTTTCACATGTAATTTGATTTTGTTTGACTCTGTTTTAGGTTAATTACTTATGTTTAACTATTCGGTTTGAGTCTTTTTGCTATATTTGGTTTATTTTATAATCTTTCCTTTTGTGTATGATTTAATTGTTATCTTTTCTTTTCTTTTTTTTTTAGTATAATATGTTTGATTTTGTTTTATTTGTTTCCTTTTATATTATGATGCGGTATTTAATATGTTGTGCGTGTTATTTCCTTAAGTGCATGATGTATGTTTAGGTTAAGGATTATGGCTCTCTCAATAAACTCTTTAATTAAATATGGCCTAGCAACACATAATGGAGGCCGGCCTACAAGCTGGGCGGTCTTGAGTGCCTAACACATTTCCAAGTTGTACCCAAACTCCAGACCCATAATCTAGTATGTGGACCCATGTTCGTAAGTGATTGGCCCAAAAGGCCCAATATGGATCCTAGACCAAATCTAGGTGGCGACTCTGCTTTTCTCTGCCACAATCCACTCAGTTGAGGTGTACTCTCCTTTGTGTCCATAATTTTATATATATATATATATATATATATTATAAAAAAGTGAATGGCAGGTGATTCAAGAAATCAAACCTAGCCAAGATTCTATTTAACCCTTAGATGTTAGGTGTTAATTTACCCAAGTCAAGTGGTCCGAGGAATCGAACCTAGCCAAGGTTCTATTTAACCCTTAGATTTTAGGTGTTAATTTACCCATGGCAGGTGATCTGAGGAATCAAACCTAGCTGAAGTTCTGTTTAACCATTAGACTTTAGGTGGAGGGGATGGCCCTTATGCTTTTAGCTTTACTTTTTTGATGCCGAAGTGTTTGTCAACAATGGTGATAAATGATTACTTGAATAATTTAAATAAGACGTAAAATGAATAACATCGCTGCTTCTCATTGATGGTAATATCTTTTTAAATTATTTACATTCCACGGGTGAGGGAGTGAATTATCGTTCAAGTTTTCAAGGCAGTAGGCCATAATTCCCGCTATTGATGTGACCCGATAAGGCCCTTCCCAATTAGGTCCAAGTTTCCCCCATACAGGATTTTTCACACTTCTGACAACCCTTCTCAATACTAGGTCTCCTGGTACAAAAGCTCCCGCTTTGATGCTTTTATCGTAACCCTGTCTGAGCCTCTATTGGTAATGGGCCAATTTAATGGAAGCGATCTCTTTCCTTTCCTCAACCAAATCCAGGCTGGCCAAGAGGAGTTGCCCATTTCTACTCTCATCAAATTGATTAGATCTCATTGTCGGGAAT
>CM066165.1:61064425-61066925 GCA_033629205.1 Lithocarpus polystachyus
GGAAACAAGTTTCAGCCAGATTTATTTCATAAATTATCTTTTCTACTACTACTTCTCAAGTACTCATATCTCTCTAGTGAGATAATACTTACGCTTAATGTGTATCTTCACCACTAGGATGAACACATATCTTGAAGTCCAACTTCATGAATCACAATCAAACTACAAGTCAGAATTTTTACATCCAGTAACCATCAAAATATCACTTTTGTGGACAAGCATATAATCCCTCATTCTCCTAAGATATTTGAGTATATGCTTTACTCCCACTAAATTAAGTGATCTTTGATTCAATTGATATTTGCTTACCATGCCTATCGCAAAATAGAAATTTAGCCTTGTATATAGCATAGCATAAAGACTTCCTATTGATATAGAATAAGGAACCGTCTTAATATGCTTCTCCTTTTATATGTCTTAGGACTATAGTCCTATATAAAGGAACTTCAAACTTAAAAGGAAAGAATCCTTTCTTGAAGTATTACATGTTATACTTGGCTAGAATCTAATCTATTTAAGCAGTTTGAGATAGACTCAATATCCTAATTTCTGAATTGTAATAAAGTTTAAATTCTTAGGATATGACTAGTCTTTCCCAAGTACTTTATATCAAATTGGATTAGACAACAAAAACTCTATTGATGACAATATCTCTACATCATTCTAAAAGATTAGAATGTCATCAACATACATTAAGAAATTTATTATTCTATATAGCTTTCACACACATAAGGCATTTTAATACTTGATCAAAATCAAACAAATTGATTACTTGATCAATGATAATATTTTATGATTCAGATGCTTACTTTAGTCCATAAATGGAATTTAAGCAACTTGCATACTAAACACTATTGTTTCTTTGCTATGTACAAGTTTAGTTACATCATATAGATGTCTTCCTCAAGATTGCTACTAAAAGAAGCTTTCTTGATATCCACTGCCATATTTCATCCAAATGAAATATAATGGATAAGAGAATCTAGATAGAGTCAATCTTGACTATTGGTGAAAAAATCTTTTCATAATTGAACCATTTCTTTCTGAATAAATATTTTCACCATTAGTCTTGACTTTGAAGGTTTGCACCTTCAAATTTATCAATCTCATTTACTTGTAGACCTATTTGAAAACAATAGGCTTAATGCCATTAGGCGCCTCTACAAATTCTAGACTTCAAATAGAATCCAATTCTATTCACATAACTTTGATCCAGTAATCCATATTCATATCATCTATTGCCTTTACATAGGACCGAGGATCAAATTCATATCCTTTTGGAATAACTTCAAAAGTTTATCCTAAAAGTATGAACTTGGTAATTAATTATCCTCCCACTACGATATTGTACCGGTGTATTAGCTACACATCTAGAATAATGCCTTATGGTGTATCTAATACAACCATCTCATTTCTAAACGTATTTTACAGTTGTCTTTAAACAAATTCCGACATCTTTCTTCTAAAACAATTATACATTTTGCTTTAAAATTATTTACATAGTCATCATCAAGAACTTTGTATTTGTACAATACAAACATCTTGTTTTCTTTATGACTACCAAAACAATATTTTGCAACTCCTTTTGGATACTTATTATAAACACATATTTTTCTACTTTTTGATTTCAAATTGTTAGACATCCTATCTAGCACAAGTGTTGGACATCTCTAAAAGTGGAAGTATCATATACTAGGTTTTCACCCAATCCACGATTTGACATATGTCATAGGAACAAACTTTTGAAATCAACTTTAGAAAATGTATAGTAATTACTAAAGTATATCTCCAAAAGAAATAAGCAAACAGAAATACTTATCATGTACTTTACTATTTCTAAAAGAGTCTTATTCATCCTTCATGTATGTACTAACTTAAAGAAGTCAGTGGAACTTTATTCCTTTACAAAAAAGGAGCCCTAGATCATATTATCCTCTAAAAATAATTCATGACTGGGAATATAATAAAATAATGGTTCTAAAAGCCCATCTTTTACCAATCTTGAATTTCATTTAGATTAATAAGATCTAGACATAAGTTCTAAAAACATACAATAACAAAAGATGGACACTTTCTCTTTAAAAAGAAAAACATGTAAATTTACATCTAGAAAATAATCATAGACAATGATTAGCTTTACCAAAACAGAAACACTTTCCTTTTGGTCATGCTTTTGAGTCTAATTTCCTTTTGGCAACTACTAGGACAACTTGCTTGTCCAACTGTTTGGTATTATAATTCATCTTCTTATCACCCTTACCTTTCAGTTCAAGCTAAGAATTTGAATTAAATCATATTGATCCTAGCCTTAGCTTTTAGGATGTCTTCCATTGCGTAGAACTCACTCATCAATTCAGATACATAAAAATAATTTATTTTGAAAACAATCTGAATTGATCAAATGATTCTAACAAGGACATATGAATCATATCCATATGAGATTAACATTTAATCTCTACATCCAAGAATTCCAATTCATTTTAAAAATAAAATATTTTCA
>CM066165.1:61071925-61094425 GCA_033629205.1 Lithocarpus polystachyus
TCTTAAAACATATCAACATACCAACTAGAAATCTCCATTTCCATGATCATGACAAATCATCTTAGTTGATATGTTATAGTCTTCGCAGATGAAACACCCAATTTCATCACCGACTACGAACTAAACTTTTGAGTTTACAAAGAACTTGTGATTTATATCTTCTGTGACTAAATCACATATATCACATACTATGCATCTCATGGACTAAGATAATGTCCAATTAATTCGTTTATTAATAGTCTCATATATTATGATCCTCAGAAGGCTTTCTCTTGTAGAAAAGGCTAGGGTTGCCATTGAGTCAGCATAAGTGTTCTTACTCTGGGGTATTTGTTCTATGGATGATGAGAATCAACAAGTTTTTAAGGATCCATTGCAAGTTCCAGTTGGGCTTATTACTAGAGCAAGATCCAAGAAGATCGAAGAAGCACTTAATGGGCTGATTCAAGGAATTTGGGCTGATTCACATTCCAAGCTGGGCTCAAAGGAAGATGAAGGCGTAATAAATTTAATCCAAGCTATTGAGGGCTGATCTGACGTAATTGGGCGTTATTTATGGCGTGGATTTATGGCTGATTGACTTTCCAGCTCTAAATCAGTTAATAGATACTTTTGCTAATTTAGATCTTCTTATTTTGGACCAGATCTACCTTAATTTTAGGCTTTTATTATTTAGAACGTTTTTTAGCTATTTTCCTATTTTGGATCTGCTATTTTCAGACCAAATCAGATTTTAATTAGGGTTTTATTATTTAGTACGTTTTTTTTATATTTTTCTACATTCAGTCATGCCTTATAAATAGCATGCACTTATTGTAATAGAAAGGATTATTGAATAAAAATCAGAAAAGGTGAGGCTTTGCTCTTCTCTTTGGTTCTTCAAGAACTGTGAACTTATCAAGGATTCTTCCTTGTGGCGTTCAAACTTTATACCTTTAGTTCGTGATTCCTTTATAATTATTGGGTCAAGGTCTGTTACTTATACCTTTGGTTCGCATTTCTCTTATAAACATTGGGAGGTTTCTATCAAAAATCTGAATTTTAGCTTTCTTGGGCAATATTCCAATATTGTTTGTTGGATCTCAAAGCGAGTCGGTTGAGGTTCGCATCAATGGAGAATGCTTCAAAGTAGGACTGCAGTGCTTTATTCGGCCTGAATACCAATGCATTATTAGGATATGTGCCCTTAAATCCTATTGTATGATGCTATGTATGATATTATGTGAGAAATGATGTATGACTTAATATTGTGTTTAATAAAGTTGTTTTCTTCTTATCTAAAATAATGATAACATGAATATTCGGACATTATCAAATAGTCCATGAGATGCATAGTATGTGATTTATGTGATTTAGTCACAGAAGATATAGATCACAAGTTCTATGTAAACTCAGAATTTTGGTTCGTAGTCGGTGATGAAATTGGGCATTTCATCTGCGAAGACTATAACATATTAACTACGATGATTTGTCTTGATCATGGAAGTGGTGACTTCTAGTTAATATGTTGATATGTTTTAAGAGTTAAGACATATTGAACTGGACCGCTGTGAGATTTATTATTCTCCTAACGACTGTCAATTGAATAATAAATCTCACGACTTGTATTCACATGAACTCTTAATCCTGAGAGAATAATGGACCTGATCATGAAATGTAGGTTGCTTTGATATATCAGGAGTGAGGTCTAAAGTAACGGTCAAAACCTCAGTATGTTGGGCAGCCACATTTAGTGTTGATGGAACATATATTCTCAAAATGGAATTCATAGTCTCTTAACGGAGATATAAAATATTCCCTTGAGATAAGTTTAATAGGTACAGTTATTCAGAGAGTTAAGCCTAACCACTTTAGTAAGACTAAAGTATATATTTATGAAATTGGATTTCATAAATATATGATGAATAACTTAAAAGAATTAAACCGGGTACTCAAGGATTAAGATGTAGTAATTTACAAAGTGGCAGTCTATATTCATGACTTTGTATTACTACGAATATTTTATGAAGGGGTTGCATGTATAATAAAGTCTTGGGATATAATTTATTAATGAGGCCTAGACTGCAATTATATTTATATAGTGGTATTAAATATAATTAATGGTAACTTTGGACTTGTCAAGAGTTGACAGAAAAGCCCAAGGCCCATTGGAGCTAGTGCCTTATTTGTTCCCTTTTGGTCCCACTCCAAGCCACACACTAAAGCCCAATTGGGAAGGCCCAAAAGGCTAGTCCAATTAGATAATCAGTTATGTGGAGAGAAACATACAGAATTTTATATAGAATAAAATGGTTTGTGTGTTTAATGAATAAGATAATATAAGGAAGAGAGACACTCTTTCATACGCTCTTTAGAAAACATAGAACTGATTGAGAGACCACACATCTTGGGCATCAAGTGGAATTGGAGTGAAGATTGAAAGTCTTCCCGAGTACTTCTTCATTCGGTTTTAAATTTCACCGCATCAAGGTACACTCTCTTGTTCTTATATTCTGAAACCTACATAGTGCATGTTATCAATTGCGAATGAAGTAGATCCGTTTATTTTCCGCTGCGTATGTTTTGTATGCGATACAAACATGTATATTTCCTAACATGCATCCTGTGGTCTTTGGCCTCAAACTTGTCCTACTACTAGTCACGAATCACAAAGGACCACAGATCCATATCTCAATTTCTTGACAACATTTAGTTCTGCCTTAAAAGCTTTGTATTTTGCCTCATTGTTGGTAGCCGAAAAGCTCAACCTTAAAGACTTCTCGACAGTTATGCATTTTGGTGAAATTATGACTATTCCAACTCCCGAGCCTCTTTGATTGGCTGCCCCATCTATGAACAGCTCACAACATCGTAGGGGGGTCCGCCATGATGGCCACAACCCCTTCGCTAGGCATTCATGTTCCCCTCTATTTTCCATTTTTGCTTCTTTAGTGAACTCGACCACCAAGTCAGCTAGTACCTGTCCTTTTATGGATGTTCGAGGAAGGTACTGGATATCAAAGGCTCCTTAGATAGTTCCCTATTTTGCCACTCTTCTAGTGAAATATAACTTTCGAAGCAAAGCTTACAAGGGCAGTTGAGTAAGAATAATGACAATGTGGGCTTGAAAGTAATAAGGGAGCTTCTTTATGGCATGTATGATAGCTAAGATCACCTTTTCTAAGGGAAGATAGCAAATCTGCTTCTTGTAGTGACTTGTTAACATATTAGACTGGCTTCTGCAATCCTTCCTCTGTTCGGATCAGGACCAAGCTAACTGCATAGGTTGTGACTGCTATATAGGCGTACAAGACTTCTTCTTTCCCAAGCTGAGACAAAATTGGGGGGTGAGCCAGATACTTCTTCAGATCTTCGAAGGCCTTATCACACTCCTTCATACACATGAAATCTTTCCACTTATGCAACAATTGGAAGAAAGGCCAACATCAATTAGCCGACCAAGAAATTAATCTATTTAAGGCGGCTGTCATTCCTGTTAGGCGTTGTACCTCTTTCGGATTTTGGGGTGGATGCAAACTGTGGATGGCCTTGATCTAGTTGGGGTTTACTTCTATTCCTCGATGGATGATCATGAATCCCAAAAACTTCTCGAACCCTACTTCGAAGGAGCATTTTGACACATTTAAGCATAACTTATGCTTTCTTAAGACCGAGAATACCTCCTCAAGGTCTTTCAAGTGCTCAAACGTTTTTTTTTTCTCTTCACCACCATATTGTATATGTATGCCTCTACATTTTAGCCCAACTAGGTTTCAAACATTCTTGTTACCAAGCTCTAATAACTGGATCTGGTATTCTTTAGTTCAAGTTGTTGGGAAAATACATGTTTGTGTCATATACAAAACATACGCAACGGAAAATTAACGGATCTACTTCATTCGCAATTGATAACATGTACTATGAAAGTATCATAATTTAAGAATAAGAAAGCGTACCTTGGTGCGGTGAAATTCAAAACTAAAGATTAGAAGTTCTTGGGAAGACTTTTAATCTTTACTCCAATTCCACTTAATGCCCAAGATGTGTGGTCTCTTAATCAGTTTCCAAGGAGAGAACAAGAGAGTGTCCAACACTCATATACAAACCATTTCATTCATTGTGTAATCCTGATGAAAAACATTTATGAAAAGACTCATGAAAAACTTATGAAATTCTGTATGTTTCTCTCCTTATATACAACTGATTATCTAATTGGGCTAGCCTTTTGAGCCATTCCAATTGGGCTCTAGTGTGTGACTTGGAGTGGGACCAAAAGGGAACAAATAAGACTCTAGCTCCAATGGGCTTGGGCTTTTCTGTTAACTCTTGACAAGTCCAAAGTTACCATTAATTATATTCAATATCACTATATGAATATAATTGCACTCTAGGCCTTATCTATATATATATATATATATATATATATATATAATCGAAACCTCTAAAGTTCTCACAATTTTCCACGTCAGCACAATATTTAAATAAAATTATTATTTTATTTAAATAAAATTATTTTTTTAGTTCAAACTTAACTAGGAGTGAAACTCTATCTCTCTAATAAGTCCGACTTAAATTCAAACTCATCATTATCATTATTTAATTAAAACTGCTAAAGTTGTCAAGAACACCACAATTAATCCATCCGTTAGTTGTTTGGACTTTGAAGTCTAAATTTAGAATTTTCAATTAGGGATATTAAAATGGAAAATACAAATATTACAATGAATGCATAATAAGCCGTCAAATATCATAGGTTCAATACCTATCCAACACTTCAAGAGTTAGTAGGGTATGGAAATAAAATGTTTTGCGGAAAAATTTACTGAAAAGAAAAGAAAAAAGACGTTATTGAAGGTATTTCTTAATTTCATGCATAAGGTGGAAAGGAAGACAAATAAATTAAAGACAATGCATAGGAACCATATTTTATTAGAGATCAAATTCTATGAATATCATTTATATTATTTATAATAATAATAATAATAATAATAATAATAATAATAATAATAAAATAATATATATATATATATATATATATATATAACCGAAGCATTTGAAACTCTCACAATATTTAAATAAAATTATCATTTTATTTAAATAATTTTTTTTTAGTCCAAACTTAACCAGGAGTGAAACTTTATCTTTATAATAAGTCCAACTTAAACTTAAACTCAAACTTATTATTATCTTTTTATAAAAATAAAATTATTTTTATTTAATCAAAACTTAACAAGGAGTGAAACTCTATCTCTATAATAAGTCCAACTTAAACTCAAACTCAAACGTTGATAATCTATATAAAAACAAAAATTATGATAGGACTAAAAAAAAAAAAGACTCACATTGATAATCGTGGGTTTGGTTTTAGGTTGAAATTTTTACTAATTTTTTTTATTATACCTGGCAGATAAAACATCTCTATTTTTTTTGGAGAAAAATCAAAGATGCAACCTATGTCTTCCAGTCTAGGGAACGATAAATTTTTATTTGGTATGTTATATATAAATTTGTTGAATTTGGTTTGGTTCTAAAGTAGAATTTGGAGATTCTATAAATTTTGAAATTTTAAGTCTTGGGGTTTTTGGTATTTGCATTTTAGTAAGTTGACCTTAATTCTTCACCTTAAATGTTTTTTTATTTAGATTCATGTGATTTTTTGTTTTTTTTATTAAAAGCTATATTTTTTGTTGATTAATTATTTGTTTGGATTAATTTCAACGTCTAATTACACACTGCTGGATTTTTTTTCAGAGTTAATAATTTTTCCGTGCATCGCACGGGTTTGCGACTAGTTAATAAATTATATCTCAAGACTTTATTATATATGCAACCCCTTTATTAAAATATTCATAGTAATACAAAGTCATGAATATAGACTGCCACTTTGTAGATTATTACGTCTTAATTCTTGAGTACTCGGTTTAATCCTTTACGTTATTCATCATATATTTATGAAATCCAATTCCATTAATATATACTTTAGTAACTCTTTACTAAAGTGGTTGGGCCCAACTCTCTGAATAACCAAACCCATTAAACTTATCTCAAGGGAATATTTTATATCTCCGTTAAGAGATTATGAATTCCATCTTGAGAATATATGTTCTATCAACACTAAATGTGGCTACCCAACATACTGAGGTTTTGACCATAACTTATTGATCTCACTCCTGATATATCAAAGTAACCTACATCTCATGATCAGGTCCATTATTCTCTCAGAATTTAGAGTTGATGTAAATAGAAGTCGTAAGATTATTCATTTGATAGTCGTTAGGAGAATAATAAATCTCACAGTGGTCCAGTTCAATATGTCTTAACTCTTGAAACATATCAACATACCAACTAGAAATCTCCATTTCCATGATCAAGACAAATCATCTTAGTTAATATGTTATAGTTTTCGTAGATGAAATGCCCAATTTCATCACCGATTACGAACTAAACTTTTGAGTTTACAAAGAACTTGTGATTTATATCTTCTGTGACTAAATCACATACTATGCATCTCATGGACTAAGATAATGTCAAATTAGTTCATTTATAAATAGTCTCATATAATTAAAATATTTAATTATTTATAACATGTCAATAAATTGGATTTTAGGGCATAAACCCCACCACAAGTGGCATTACCCGATAATGGTAATTCCTAGTCAAGGTGAGGAAGGCCGTCTTCTCTTGGTTAGACAGGGCCAAAGGGATCTAGTGATAGCCTTGGAAGGCATCTAGAAAACTCATCCAAGGGTGGCCGAAGGTTGAATCAATGAGCTGGTCGATCCTTGGGACTAGGAAAGGGTATTAAGATTGATGAAATCCATGCAGACTCACCATTTGCCCATCTTTTTCTTAACTACGACGGTGTTGGCCAACCATTTAGAGTAAAAGAGATATAGCCCCGGCCCTTTAAGCTTATTTACCTCTTCTTTTACTACATCAACATGCTTTTTAAGGGATCGTCGGGGTTGTTACTTCTTTGGAATTGCAGTTGGGTTGACGTTGAGGTGGTGACAAATTAGATCTAGGTCAACCCTTGAGGCCTCGTATGCATCCCAAGCGAAAACATCTATATTCGTACTTGTGTACCTTGGATGGCCTTTGAAACAAAGTTTCTTAACTTTGTATCTCTTGTAGCTTAAATGAGCATCTCAATGCACAACTCAGCAAGTGAACTTTGTGGCTTGTGTTTGTGATGAGTACAATTAAGATGATCTCTTATATCTCATGCTTATATGACTCTTTTTGACGGGAAGGACTAAAAAATCCTAAAATAAAGGCATAAATAGTCATTTCACCACTAAAACCCGCCAATCATGAATAACATCTGTGTGCCTAGGCACAGCAAAATTGGGATATTTTAGCTTAAAAGATCATGGAGAAGATCAAGACCACTAAGCCAATCACTCTTGCCAAAAACATTGTCTCTATCCCTATTGAGTTTGTTTCTGCTAGTATTATTGTTCCTGTTGAGTCTGTTTGCGATCATATTCCTATAGAGTCTGTATTTGTTGAGTTTGTTAGGAACTTTATTCCTCATATTATGATTTGTAATTTCTGTGTTGGCTTTGATTATTTTTATTTTGGAAATTGGTAAAGAAACTTTTGATAATGAGGTATCAAAACAAAGGCATGTAGAACCTATAAAAGAAGAAACCCAAACTGTTAACCTAGGAACTGATGATGAACCTAAGATGATACAAATAGGCAACACCTTAACCTCTACTGAGAAAGATGCATTAGTCGCACTGTTCATAGAACTTAAAGAGGTATTTGCATGGTCATACGAAGACATGTCTGGAATTGAACAGATATAGTACAACATTGCATTCCAACAGATCCAACCATGAAGCCAGTCAAGCAGAAGTTAAGAAGAATGAAGCCAGAGTGGACTCTCAAGATCAAAGAAGAAGTTGAGAAACAGTATAGTGCAAGATTTCTGAGGGTAGTCAACTACCCATAATGGTTAGCTAATGTAGTTCCGGTGCAAAAAAAAGGATGGGAAAGTGAAAATGTGTGTAGACTTCCGAGATCTTAATAAGGCTAGCCCGAAAGATGATTTACCCTTCACATTTATATCTTGGTTGATAACACAACTAGACATGCCTTGCTGTCATTTATGGATGGTTTTTTGGGATATAATCAGATAAAGATGGCTCCAGAAGATATGGAGAAGACTTCCTTCATTACTCCATTGGGGACGAATTGCTACAAGGTCATGCCATTTGGTCGTAAGAATGCAGGTGCTACTTACCAACGTATAGCCACTACCTTATTGCATGATTTGATCCACAAAGAAGTAGAAGTTTATGTTGATGACATTATAGTGAAGTCCAAAGATTGTGAAGGGCACATACCAGCTTTACGAAAATTCTTTGAAAGAATCCAACCCTATAAGTTGCAGTTGAATCCAAAGAACTGCCCTTTTGGTAACATCCGGAAAATTGTTAGGGTTTATGGTAAGTCAGAGGGGAATTGAAGTAGATCATGACATGATTAAAGCAATTATGGAGATGAAGCCTCCCAGGACTAAAAAGGAGATTCAAGGATTTTTAGGGAGAATACAATACATAAGCAAATTTGTAGCCCAGCTCACCATGACATGTAAGCCACTTTTCCGACAACTCAAGAAAGAAGTTCCCATAGTATGGAATGAACAATGCCAAGAAGCTTTTGAGAAGATTAAGAATTATTCGATAAAGCCACCAATACGGATTCCACTAGTACCTGAAAAGCCATTATTATCTTACAATTACGGATACAGTAATGGGGGCTTTGCTTGCTCAGTACCTAAAGGAGTCTAGGAAGGAGAATGCGATTTACTATATCAGCAAGAAGATGGTGGCTTATGAAGAGAAAGTATTCACCACTTGAGAAAACATGTGTAGCACTTGTATGGGCTACCCAAAAACTCAGACATTACATGCTTGCTGCTTTCAAGGTCTTGTTGATTGTAAGAATGGACCCACTGAAATATCTGATGAAGAAGCCTGTGCAAGATGGGAGGACAGCTAAATAGGTTATGCTTCTGTCAGAATTTGATATTAATATGTGACTCAGAACTTTGTAAAAGTAAGAGCAATTGCTGATCACTTAGCCCACTGTTCACTTGAAGAAGCCGAAGAAATCCAAGGACACTTTCTAGATGAGGATATCATGGGGATAGAGTTAGAATCATGGAAGATGTATTCCGATGGAGCAACTAATCAAAATGGAAGTTGCATTGGAGTTCTCTTAATTTCTCCAAATAGGACACACATCCCATTTTCTGGTAGACTCAACTTTCTTTCCACTAACGATGCCACTAAATATGAAGCTCGCATTATGGGGTTACAAGTAGCCTTAGGTCTTGGAGTGAAAGAGTTGGAAGTATACGGTGATTCAGCCTTGATAATTTCTCAAATTTAGAATAGATGGAAGATCAAGGAAGAAAAGCTAATTCCTTATCATGAATGCCTTTAGAAGTTGGTCTCGAGATTCGGTAAGATTCAGTACCAGTATGTGCCAAGAATGCAACATTAAGTTGTAGATGCTTTAGCAACAATGGCATCCATGATGGATGGACCCAAGGAGGATGAAGCTTGACCAATAGTGGTCGAACAAAAAGAAGAGTCAGCCTATTTTATGTCAATAGAAGAAGATAAGGGAATGAATGGGGAAGGTGAATGGTACTCAAACATTCAACAGGAACCTTAAGGATGGGACATACCCAAAGTTTGCCGACAAGAGTGACCAATTGGTCATCAGAAGGTTATCCATTAATTATATTATTTGTGGTGAAAGGCTTTATATAAGATCATATGAAGGAATTCATCTCCTTTGCATAACTTCCAAGGAAGCACAGCAAATAATTGAAGAGGTTCATGAGTCAAGTTATGTGCCACATATGAGTGCACACATGCTATCATGAAAGATAATGAGACAAGGTTATTACTGGACTACTATGGAAGCAAACTACACAGCTCATGTTCGAAAATGCCATCTGTGCCAAGTCCATGGAGATCTAAAGCACATGCCACCTATGTCATTACATACCATGACTTCACCTTGGCCGTTCTCTACGTGGGGAATAAATATTTTTGGGAAAATTCACCCAACAACATCTAATGGCCTTCAATTCATACTTGTTGCTATTGATTACTTCACTAAATGGGTGGAAGCTGCCTCATACAAGGTTTTGAACTCGAAGAAAGTTGCTTAGTTTATTCAGATTAATATCATTTTTAGATATAGGGTATCGCATGAAATTATTTCAAACAATGGGCTGCATTTCAAGGGAGAAACAGAGAAGCTACTTTGACAATGACAAGCCAAGAATGTATTAACCCCTTGTGATATATTAATTGATTAATTAGCCAAGTTTATTAATTAATCAAATTAACATGCAATGCACATGGCAGCACAAACAAATCACCAAATAACTAAAAATGCAATGGAATTTAAATGAACACGATGATTTGTTTACGAATGGGGAAAACCTACAAGACAAAAACCCCATTGGTCACCACTCCCGAGAATCCACTATTATCAAAACAAGCGGTTATAAGTAAAGGAATCCCAGTACCTTATACCAACCTATAGTTGAAGCCTTACCTTAACACCCAATTGGACTTATTCTATAGTAACAATCTCTCCTATTCAATGCATGGCTCCCAGTACGTGACTAACCAATTGCGTGGATCCCAGCACGCGACTTAATCACCAACTTGAGAAAGATGTTGGTCGCAAAGTTCTTTAGTTCATCCAGATGATGAAAATCAAGAAGTTGCTTGGTCACAAAACCATACGGCGTACAAACACAGCAGCTTCTTCAAGAGAAAGATGAACTAGGGCAAATTCTGTCTCCGGTCACAATTTGCTTGAACTTAGGCAACTGTGTAACCTCTAACAGCCCTTAAAACAATTCTTATATATGTTTAGGGTTGTGAGAAAAGAAAGCCCAAACATACACTCACGGATTAGATGAAAAAAAGCTCTAAAAAAACGAGGTTTCATAAACCTCGATAGATAGCCATCTATCAAGCTAGTTGTCAAGTCACGAGCTGAAATGGCTTTTAAACCTCGATAGATGCTAGTTGTCGAGCTTTAAAAATCAGCACTTCATCACTTGATTCTTGGACAAACTTGCATGGCTTTAACACTTGAACTTGAGACCTTGTTCCTTGAAGCATTAAACATATCTTAGATCTACCCAATTACAAGTAAAGTGTGTTTTGTCAAAAAATTAGCCAATTACATATAATGTTGACATATGTTCCTAACATCAAATCACATATGTCCTAACAATTTCCTCCTTTGGCAATCCGTGACAAAATCACAAAAAACAAATGAACATATGGGAGAAGTCATAAATCACTCAACTCATATTCACTTGTTGAATACAATAAAATCTATCCTAACACAAACTCTTGAAAACTTTGCAAGAAAAGAATTTATGTCAAGTAGACTTTAACAACCTGTATTTCTGAAACACTTTAAACAAAACTTATCAAAGCATCTTAGTGAGAAATAGAAATAAAAGATTGCATACACGAATATAAGAAGCATGTGCATAAAGAGAGAAAAGAAACAACACATGTAAAAATAGGTGAATAATATACATCAATAGATATAAACCAAATATAAATACAATGTATGTCAGATGGTCAGAAGACCAGTATACAAGGGTAAATGTAAAATAAAAGAAAAGAAAATACATGAAAACCTCACTACATCCCTCAAGAGACACTCCCTCTAACAAAAATCTCATATGCTAACCCTCCGCCTATGTGTATGACTACTCTCATATCCAAAACTACCCCCTTTTTTGTCATGAGTGACAAAGGGTAAGTATATCAAGTAGACATCTTATTATCACTGGGCGATCTAGCACCATCGTCCCCATCATTGCCGAAGCCGTCGTCAGTCTCATCTTCGGAGGCCGGTGGAGATGGAGAAGAAGCAACAGTGAAACCACCCATGACAGCCTGTCATCTTGCGATACAACCAACACGGGTGTTCACTTGACATAACCCATCACTGAGTGCATCAAGGCGAGCATCTATGCACACAAGCTATGCCATGATGGCCTCAAGTGTCACTCCACCCGCAGAAGACAAAGGAGCGGAGGTGGATGGACCAGTAGAAGCTGGAGGAGTGGTCCTCTCGGTCTAGGTCTGCCTTGAACGAAGCTGTGCATCACTCCACTTAACTGTAGCGGCGTTAATGGCACCCATGATGAAGAAGTGAGGAGACTCAAGATAGGAAACGGGAAAAAGGCGAAGAAGCCGCGTGATAGTTGAAGGAAAAATAAGCATATCACGGGTCGTCATATCTCTATAAACATCTATAAGAAGAAGAATGAAGTGAGAAAGGAAGTCGATAGAGATATGCTCAGTGAGGGATAGCAAAAATCGAACACAAGGCTCTGTGATAGTGTTATAGTGAGACACAGGATGGAGAACGAATGTCACACTATGTTAAGGAATCTCAGACCTTTAGCAAAGGCCGACCAAGGGTTGTTTTGACGATCACCCCAAGATGAAGGTGTCTCACAAAAGAGAGATGAGAGTTCATCTTTGGACACAGTCCTCAGATTCTTGTAGCTAGGGTAGTCAGGATGCGCTACCCTAGGAACGTGTAGTACCTCAGAGACAATCTCTAGAGTAACTACAATGCGTGTACCTCTAATGCAAGAGAAGAAATGAGGTACAGAAGTATCAAATTCATGCATATTGGAGTAAAACTCATGTATGGGCATGAAGGGACAAGTGACCGGGATGTCACATAGTGACTCCCAACCCCTACTGTAGATGACAGTAGGTAAGTCAGTGTCAGAAAAATCTGACAGAATGACTTGGCGTTCCGAATGAATGCCTCATCTAGAAAATTTCTCCGAGAAGTCCTTACGGGCTTTTTCATCACGGAACCGAACGTGAGAGGGAGCGGGGTCAGAAGAGGAAGATGCCCCAGAACGAAGAGGGTTTTGGGATGAAGTGGATTTACGTTTGGGTGCCATGAAGCAACTAACGCAAGAAGGAGAACAAGAGAGAGAGAGAGAGAGAAAGAGAGAGACAATCAGAAAAGAACTAACAAGATAATATAACAAAATATAGAAACTTGAAGGTACGTATACATAAAAATGCATGAACATGTGACATGCAAACATAAATACATCATAGGCTCAGCCCAATCTAAACCTATCAGCACACAATCATTGCAACAAAGTAAACACATATCTAAAATGTATGAAACATTGTTACAATGCAAATGTGATGCAATGCATGAAGTTTTTAAAGACATTTAGTAAAACCCAACCCAAAAATTTTGAGAAAAACTCATCAATTTTGAAAAATCCCAAAAATTTTATAAACACCCAAAACCTAGATCTAAAGGCATGAAATGCATGAAGAATGAGAGATAAAGAGATCATACCAAGTGATTAAAGACAAGGAAAGGCCAAAAACCACGTGGGTTGAAGGTTTAGAGTGAGAGAGAGAGGTTTGGGAAGTTGAGAAGTCAGAAACAGTTGAGAGAGATTAAGGAGAAGTGATTTGAAATCGCGAGGATCCTTTATATAGGAAATCATAATCCTTGACAGATCGAGAGCTATCGAGAGATGTCGAGAATTAAACAGCGAGAGAAATAGCTATCGAACAAGCTATTGAAGAGCAGTCCAAATGATTTCACAACAAAGGAGCTCGATGGATTGAGGTAGCTATCGAGAAGCTATTGAGCATCCAGAAGATTTCTTATGGATCGAAGTAGCTATCGAGAGCTATCAAGAATGCAATAAAAAGCAGCTGACGGGTCTCGATAGATAGCCTAGCTATCGAGAGGTATCGAGAAGCTGTCGAGATTGCTTAAAAATAGTTTTTCAAAGAGGAGAAAAACACAGACATGAATGCAATGAAGCATGCTATTCAACCAAGGATCCAAACAACATTTTAAGCTCTCAAAATCATCTCTCAACAAAAAAAAAAAAGATCATATTTTAGATCCTAAACACCACACACACTAAACAAGTCTAACCAATTTTATATTTCAAAAACAAGTTAAGACAGTTTAGTGAGTACACATTAACACATGTAACCTTGTGATGGCCAAATCATATTGTACCTACACATGTATCAAAATTAGCAAAGAATAATGCGTGTTAAGTGTGAAAAACATCGCAAGATTGCATGAGTGTTAACATGTTATGACGATTTAAGATATGAGAAAATCACTTTAACTCACACACAATCATAACTATGTGATGGGGACTATCACCTTCGAGGTACATCCTATAATTCCCACATCTCCTAGAAACACGCTTACAATCATATATAAAGCATTTTTATTCCTTTTGCTTTTATTTCTTTGCATATTTTCTTTTATTGAGCATATCATGCATGGACATATAAGAGAAAAAAAAGAAAAAAGAAATACCCAATTATGTTAAGCTTATGACATTGCATTTTTGCTATGTCGAAGCATACAGATGTTATTTCATGATTGGTGGGCAACAGAGGTGAGATAGTTATTTATGCCTTTCTTTTAGGATTTTCTAGTCCTTTCCATCAAAAAGAGTGACACAAGTGTTAAGTACAAGAGATTTCTTAACCTTACTCATCACAAACATAAGCCACAAAGCTCACTTGCTTAGTTGTGCATAGAAATGCTCATTTAAGCTACAAAAGATATAAAGTTTAGAAAAAAAAATTTCAATGGTCATCCAAGGTACACAAGTACCAATGTACATAAACTCACATTGTTTTTGTATTTTCTAATTTTTCAAAAAAAAAAAAATTAAATTTTATGAGACCAAAATAAATCAAAACCAAAAATAAACCAAAAAAAAAAAAAAACATGTTAAACAAAGCAATGCATAAAAACTAGATGCAAATGCATAAGGAATAAGGAGGAGGAGAGGAGATCAATCCATGGAGATAACACCAATGTTTTGGCGAAGGAATCCAAACCGTTTGCTATCAGAGGTTTGGTGAACAAGTCAGCCTTTTGATCATCATTGTGAATGAACTTAAGAGTAAGAATACCATCTTCGACAAGCTCCCGAATGAAGTGATGTCAAATCTCTATATGCTTAGTCCGAGAATGTTGAACTGGATTCTTAGAGATGTTGATGACACTAGTATTGTCACAGTGGATGGTAAGATGCTTTTGACAACTACCGTAATCATGGAGGAGTTTTTGCATCCATAGAAGTTGGGTGCAACAGCTACTGACAGTGATGTACTCAGCTTCTGCAGTGGATAAAGAGATGGAATTCTGTATTTTGCTCATCTAGGAGACAAGATTATTACCCACATAAAAACAACCCCCCGATGTTCTCTTTCTATCATTGGCATTCCCAGCCCAGTTAGCGTTAGAATACCCAGCTGAGACATAATTCGTGTCCTTGCTGTACCACACACCAAAGTCGACAGTGGTTTTGACATACTTTATGATTCTTTTCAAAGCAATCATATGAGACTCTTTGGGATTAGCCTAATATCTAGCACACATTCCCATACTGTAACTAATGTCAGGTCTACTAGCAATAAGGTAAAGAAAACTATCTATCATGCTTCTATAAAAAAATGAATCAACACTTTTACCTAACAAGTCAACAATGAGTTTAACATTTTGGCTCATAGGGGTTCTAACAAAACTAGTGGATTCCAAGCCAAACTTTTTCACAAGAGTTCTACATACTTAGATTGAGATAGGAATAAAACTGAATCTTGTTGACGAATCTACAAGCCAAGGAAGTGAGTCAACTCTCCAATCATGCTCATCTCGAACTCGCCTTGCATGAGTTTTGAGAAACTATGAGCAAGTTCATCCTTAGTCGACCCAAAGATGATATCATCAACATAGACTTGAGCTACTGAGCTACTATCAACTCACCATCTTCTCTTTTAATGAAGAGAGTTTGATTAGCTTTTCCTCTTGTGAACCCATGAGACACCAAGTATTGTGTGAGCCGATCATACTAAGCTCTAGAGGCTTGCTTTAAACCATAAAGTGCCTTCTTGAGGTACAATACACGATCCGGAAAGTGTGGATCAATGAATCCTTTTGGTTGTGCCACATAGACATCTTCTTTAAGGAACCCATTCAAGAAAGCAGTCTTTACATCCATTTGGTATAGCTTGAACTTTAGGTGACATGCTAGGGCTAGGAGAATTTTGATGGACTCTATGCGAGCTACTAGAGCGAATGTCTCATCATAGTCTACTCCTTTCATCTGAGAATATCCTTGAGCTACAAGACGAGCCTTGTTGCCTATCACATTACCCTCCTCATCAGTCTTATTGCAAAATATCTACTTTGTGCCGATGATGTGCTCACCCTCCGGTCTAGGTACTAGAGTCCAGACATCATTCCTTTGAAATTGAAGCAGTTCATTATGCATAGCTTCAACCTAACTTTCATCCTGAAGAGCTTCCTCAACTTTAATGGGTTCAACCTGCGACAAGTAACAAGAATAAGATACAAAGTTTGCAGCATATTTATCAACTGTACGCTTCCTTAGTGTAAGTTCATTCATGTTTCCCATAATAACTTCAGGAGGATGATTCAGTTTGATCTTGGAGGAAGGTCCTTTCACTTCATGGGTTTCAAAATCAGGTGAAGTAGATATGTCTGCTGAAACTTCTACAACACTTGGAGTATCGGGAGTACTAGGGGATGCAGGCTCTTGTTTCACAATTTCTTGAACTTCCCTAGGCTCGAGAGGAAGAATCTCTTTGGGGATTTCCTCACTAAATTTCTCAGAACCATAATCAGAAGATTCATCAATAACAACATTTATTGTTTCCATTACCTTCATGGTTCTTTTGTTGTATACCTGATAAGCCTTGCTTGTAGAGGAATATGCCAAAAATATTCCTTCATCGCTTCGGGAGCCAAATTTCCCCACATTCTTTCTATTCTTAAGGATGAAACATGTACTTCCAAAAATTTTGAAATACTTCACATTTGGCTTTCTTCCTTCCATAACTCATATGAAGTCTTCTTGGTGCCGGGTCTAAAATACACCCTATTTACTGTACGACATGCAGTGTTAATGACTTCTCCCCACAAGTTTCTAGCCACATCCTTGTTGTGCAACATGGCTCTAGTCATCTCTTGAATAACTATGTTCTTCCTTTCTATTACACTATTCTGTTGAGGAGTAATAGGAGCAGAGAATTCTTGAGATATACTTGATCTCATGTAAAAGGACTCCATATATGAGTTCTTGAATTCCTTACCATGATCACTCCAAATTCGTTCAATTTTTAGGCTCTTCTCATTCTGCAATCTTGTGCACAAGGCTTCAATGTGCTCGAGAGCATCAGACTTGGATCATAGGAAGATGAGCCAGGTGTACCTAGTAAAATCGTCTACCACAACCATAACGTATCTCTTTCCACCAAAAGACTTGGTTCTAGTTGGACCCATAAGATCCAGATGTAGTAGCTCCAATAGTCTGGATGTAGCAAATGTCAGAGTGTCCAGACAAGGCATTTTCCCTTTGAGAATAGCACCATGAAGTCTTGATCACATATCTGACTTATGCTCAACAGGTTCACTCTCAGACCTTCTACATATAAACATTTACAATGTCTGGCAGTCTAGGTAGAGAGATGATTCTCTTTCCTTTAATCTGTGATTTGCTCCCATCACCAAAAGTGACATTACCACCTTTCTTAGACTCAAAAACCTTGAAGAGAGATCGGTCTCCAGTCATGTGACTTGAGCAATTGCTGTTAAGGTACCACAAACACATGTCCATAACCTTAAACGCGGACTTCAACATGAAGCACACTTCGTGCTTAGATGACAGATCAGTAGGAATGGTGTTTTCTTTCATCTGCCTTCTATGAACTAAACCTTTAACTTTCATTCTTCTCAGACGAACTCCTTTGCACATCTTCATTCTGAGATAGTCTAATTTCTTCTCTATCAAGCTAAGATCTTTTCCAATAGTCATCATAATAAAATTCAAATAACTTTTAGACTTGCATTTTCTGATACACTCAATCAAGTAGAGATTAGAAAAACAAGATGTATTTGAAAACAAAGATATCTTCAATCCGATTGCAGCCATGACAACAGGGGTCAATGGATCACACAGCAAAGATTAAAACCTAATTAGAGTGTGCCTACTCTGATACCACTTAACAAGCCAAGAATATATTAACCCCTTGTGATATATAAGTTGATTAATTAGCCAAGTTTATTAATTAATCAAATTAGCATGCAATGTATGTGGCAGCACAAACAAATCACCAAGTAACTAAATATGCAGCGAAATTTAAATGAACACGATGATTTTTTTGCGAATGGAGAAAACTTACATGGCAAAAACCCTATCAGGTGATTTTAAGGTCACCACTCCCGAGAATCCACTATTATCAAAACAAGTGATTACGAGTAAAGGAATCCCAGTACCTTATACCAACCTACAGTTGAAGCCTTACCCCTATACCCAATTAGACTTGTTCTATAGTGACAATCTCTCCTTTTCAATACACAGCTCCTAGTATGTGACTAACCAATTGCGTGGATCCTAGTACGCAACTTGATCACCAACTTGAGAAAGATGTCGACTGCAAAGTTCTTCAGTTCATCCAAATGATGAAAATCAAGAAATTGCTTGGTCACAAAACCATACAGTGTACAAACACAGCAGCCTCTTCAAGAGAAAGATGAACTAGGGCAAATTCTGTCTCTGGTCACAATTTGCATGAACTTGGGCAACTGTGTAACCTCTGACGGCTCAGAAACAATCCTTATATATGTTTAGGGCTGTGAGAAAAGAAAGCCCAAACATACATTCACGGATTGGATGAAATACAGCTCTAAAAAACTGAGTTTCATAAACCTCGATAGATAGCCATCTATCAAGCTAGCTGTCGAGCCACGGGCTAAAACAGCTTTTAAACCTCGATAGATGCTAGCTGTCGAGCTTTAAAAACCAGCACTTCATCACTTAATTCTTGGACAGACTTGCATGGCTTTAACACTTGAACTTGAGACCTTGTTCCTTGAAGTATTAAACACATCTTAGATCTACCTAATTACAAGTAAAGTGCATTTTTTCAAAGGATTAGCCAATTACATTTAATGTTGACATATGTTCCTAACATCAAATCACATATGTCCTAACAAACAGTTCAATATTTAGCACCATAAATCCTCACCCTACCATCCTCAGACCAATGGAGCAGTTGAGGCTACAAATAAGAACATTGGACAAACTTTGAAGAAGAGCACGAAGAACTACAAGGATTGGCATCTATAGTTACCATATGCACTTTGGGGTTATAGGACATCAATTCGGTCTTCCACAGGTTCCACTCCTTACTCATTGGTGTACGAGATGTAAGCAGTCCTTCCCATTGAAATGGGTGTTTGTTCATTGAGAACAGTATTGGAGAGTGAAATCCCTAAGGTAGATTGGTTGCAAAGTAGATATAACTAATTATGCATGACGGATGAGAAGAGACTTAAGGCCCTGTATCACATTCAAGGTTACCACATGAGGCTTAGGAAAGCTTTTTATAAGAAAGTAAGAACTAGAGATTTAAAGTTAGGAGATTTAGTACTGAAAGAGATCTGAGCCCCAGTTTAAGAAACAAACGGGAAGTTCATGAGAAATTAGGCAGATCCATATACTATCAAGCATATATACTATGGGGGAGCAGTAAGGTTGATACACTTTGATGCAACACTTTCAGTTAGCCAACCAATATAGATCAATTGAAGAAATGCCACATCTGAGGTGGTAGTCAGAAAACATAAAGTCTAAAGCAGTTGTAAATTATGTTATTTTCTTTCTTAGGTTCGGGCCAAAAAAAAGAGCTCGCTAGTCTGAAAACCCAAAAGGGCAGTCTTGGAAAAAATTGGAGCATTCAAAAAAGAAAAAAAAATGAAAAGGGGTAGGTTGAAAACCAGAAAAGGCGATCTACGCAAAAGGAGAGTAAAAAAAAAAAAAAGCGGGAGAGCCTGTTAGGTTGAAAACTCAAAAGGGTGGCCTAGGCAAAAGTTAAGGTAAATAAAATGAACTACATGATGACCTGATCCTTCTGCCAAGAAGGTACCTAGGCAACCATGTATTGGTCCAATCACAACTTCCTCAAACCCACCATTTGCCCATTAAGCAAAAAAAAAAAAAAAAAAAATCCCAAAATTCAACCATTTAATTAAACCATGCCATTACACAAAATTCAAAACCCAAACCCTAAACCAAATCTGAAAAAAAAAAAAAAAAAAAAAAAAAAAAAAAAAAAAAAAAGCAAAATCCTAAAAACCTAAACCCTAAAGAGAACCCTAAACCCGAAAGTCCTGAATAGTTCCTAAACCTAAGAGTTTCACATTAACTTTTAAAATAAATATGTTCAAAGCCAAAAATAAGAAGATCATTTTTTCTTCAGCCTTTTATCCTTTGGTTGTTTATTGGTTCCATATGTTGTAGGCATTTTGTCATCTTTGTCCTTCCTTTTAAACCCATAGTTGTTAGCCTCATGTTTTTAGTTGTCACTAAGAAATTGTTTTCTCATAGCAGCCATGTCAGCCTCCTTATCTGCCATTTTGTTCACAAACCAGTTAGAATATTCCATGGTCATCCTATGAAAGTGTACCTTAACAAAAGATTGATCCACTCAGTCGGCCATGTCAAAGCCCAACAAAATGTTCCTTGTAGAAGTAGGATTTGTGTCCACAAGAGTGAAAGGTTTTCTCCCTTTCCTTGCTCATATTGGAATTGTCTCAAGGGTCTATCAGGTTTATAGAAAGTTGCCTTCCTTAATCCAACTATGAAGATGTGATCTAATCCTGGGGACTACAACAAAGGAGGTGGGCACTTCCACCAATAACAATTCCATCGAATTGAGACACTGGATTTGATGAGAATTAACAAGCATTCAAGGATCCATTGCATGTTCCAGTTGGGCCTATTACAAGAGCAAGATCCAAGAAAATCAAAGAAGCACTTAATGGGCTGATTCAAGAGATTTGGGCTGATTCTAACGCAGGCCATTTCCGACTGAGCCCAAAAGAAGATAAAGGCACAATACATTTAATCCAAGCTATTGAGGGCTGATTTGGCTTAATTAGGCGTTATTTATGGCGTGGATTAATGGCTAATTGACTTTCCAGCTCCATATCAGTTAATAGATATTTTTCCTAATCTAGATCTTCTAATTTTGGACAAGATCTACCTTAATTTTAGGCTTTTATTATTTAGAACGTTTTTTTAACTATTTTCCTACTTTGGATCTGCTATTTTCAGACTAAATCAACTTTTATTTAGGGTTTTATTATTTAGTACATTTTTTTTTTCTACATTTAGTCATGCCTTATAAATAGCATGCACTCATTGTAGTTGAGATGATTATTGAATAAAAATCAGAAAAATGTGAGGCTTTGCTCTTCTCTTTGGTTCTTCAAGAACTGTGAACTTATCAGGGATTCTTCCTTGTGGCGTTCAAACTTTATACCTTTGGTTCGTGATTCAATTATAATCATTGGGTCAAGGTCTGTTACTTATACCTTTGATTCGCGTTTCACTTATAAACGTTGGGTCAAAGTTTCTATCAAAATCTGAATTTTAGCTTTCTTGGGAAATATTGCAATATTGTGTGTTGTGTCTCAAAGCGAGTCGATTGAAGTTCGCATCATTTGGTATCAGAGCACAGGTTCTAAAATCAGGTTAAAATCGAGCACCAAGCTCAAAAAAAAAAGTGAAAAAAAAAGAGATGGTAATTCTTGAGAACATTATGAAAGATTCAATTGAGGTCAAATATGAGGATGAGTCTACAACTCACAATCCTCAAGTCTCAGTTGATTTGTTAAAGATGAAAATACAATATGTTGATTTTCTTGGAGTAGAAAATTTTAATTTTATTATCAACTCTTTGTTGATTGATGTTGCAATAAATTGAAAGTAGATGAGAAGAAATTTTATGCTACACTTTATGAAGGATTCAAGTTTCAGAACTGGATCAAGTTATTAAAGTATTCGAAGTATTTGTTTATTTGGAGCAGAAGATTTCAGATTTCAAAGATCAACTCGAAGATGAGTTTATTTCAAGAGGAGGGGTCTGATGTAGGGCACAATTTACTATTTAATTATTGTAATTTTTTTTTTTTGTATTTTTATGTAAAAAACGTTATTTTGGGTTTAGATGATTTATTTCCTTGTTTTTAGTTACATTTAATGCTTTTTAGGTCAAATTTGATTCCTGATATGGTTAGGTATCAATTAGGAGTTATTTTAGAATATATTTTCTTGTCTGTCAAGTTTTATAGAGCCCTTAAATAGGCCCTTAAGTCTGTAAACGTCTTTGATACCTTATTGAATAAAAATCTGAAAAAAAAGGTTGGGTCAGGGTTTATACCTTTCTTGTCTGTCAAGAACTGTGAACTTATCAGGGATTCTTCCTTGTGGCGTTCAAACTTTATACCTTTGGTTCGTGATTCAATTATAATCATTGGGTCAAGGTCTGTTACTTATACTTTTGGTTCACGTTTCTCTTATAAACGTTAGGTCAGGGTTCTATCAAAAATCTG